>JAHDVE020011698.1:0-43834 GCA_022606495.2 Halesus radiatus
TTTACGCTCTGCCTACCCTGACGGAGCACTTAATCTTGAAAATGTCAGGTATTTTGCCAAGAATGAGAACCCTTCAGAAAATGCGTTCCTTAAAAAGTTGGAAATCTGCTTAATGAATTGTTTAAATGTAACAAGACTTCATTTGCTTCTAATAACCATTTACATTTACTTTTATAAAGTAGGGTACTTTGCTAAAATTTTCTAGTAAACATTTTTCATGCATAACTTGCATGACCAAATATTACATAATTCTCCAGGTAGTATCAGGAATATAGATAATAATTTTCCTCCTATTCAATAAAATATTTTGACACATTTCATTGTTTTATAAATTGCAATTAGCTTTTATTTTAAAATTAACTCACAAAACGTAATATTTTACTGATTCGGTTTACTTTTTAACAAAAGACTCTCTTTAAAACATTTTCAACGTAAATATATTAAACTTTAATCTTTGAAGATAGTATTAACAAACCTCAAATGAAATATGAAACAGAAAAGACATAGAAAACATAAAAGTAACGGTCGCATCTAAGACTCGAACCCAGGAACTCTCGGTCTATCCGGGACCAGCGCTCTATCGACTAAGCTAATGCCACTTTATTGCTTTTCGTGATTTTTATCGATATCATATTTCAATTAATTTACATATTTTATCGTTACCTTTTTCTGTTCTATAATGCCACTTTATTGCTTTTCGTGATTTTTATCGATATCATATTTCAATTAATTTACATATTTTATCGTTACCTTTTTTGTTCTATGTGTTCTTCCTGTTTCATGTGAGATTTGTTAATATTATCTTCAATGATTAAATATTACAATGAAGTTTACAAGCTTTAATAAGTTATTCCAACACAATTTGTAAATTAAATACATTATATTAAAAATTCCGTATTTGTATTTCACCGCATAGTTCATATCGCAGTTTTAGTTTGTGAGAATAAACTTTATAGATTAGTTAAATTGTTTCATTTTAAATCACAAACAATCATTTTTCGCATTAAAATTGGCGAAATCAGCAGTTTTACTGTAGAGCTACGGTAATTTCATATAAATCTCCGATAATGACTGATAAATTTAATATCCATACAAAAATAGTTGATTTGGTGTTTTAGTGAGATTATTATTTAGAGTGTGTCACACAGTTTGAGTATACGGCAAGTCGTGGGGCGACAGTGAAGGAATCCCAAAAAGAAAATCACAAAAGAAGTAAAAAAATAAAGGACGGCGCCGACCACGCGCTTTTCACATTCCGGCCGCCCGTGGAAATAACTTCTGTCAGACAATCTGCCCCCGTTAACTGGCTACGAAATTCTTTGTGTTCGAGGTTAACTAGTTAACTTAAAAGATAACTTTTACTTGTCATTATTTTTACATTTACTATATTATGAAATATCTTTTATAATCGTACGTAGCGGACATAAGCAGCCAAAAAAAAATATTTTGATTTTATTTGTATTTAAATTAATTTTCCGTGTTGATAATTTGGGTGTAACTAATATGAAATGTGAGGTAACATCAAGCTTAATCATATTTCTTAAGGGAGAGAGGGGTGTCAGGGGGGGATTATTTGTTCGTTCTAAATAATGATAATTTTATTACCCAATACTATAAACAAAATGTTTTTAAATACAAAAAAATATTTTAAAATTTTACATAATTTAGCATTTATCAAAATAAAATCAGAAATACGAGTCTTTCTGACCGCTCTACGTATGTTCCACAAATATATATAATATTGGATATCCTCTAAAAATACTTCGACAGTTTTTTTAATTTAAAAAGTCGAGTAGAAAATAAAAAAAAAAGAATATGATGTAGTTTCATTTTTTTAATAAACTCTAACTTAAATGTTTTTTTGAACGCGGACTACAAAACTTTTTTTAAGTTTATTATTTTTTTTAAACGTGCCGGTGGGTTGAAAATATTATTCTCCACTTTAAAAAAATATATTCATTTATTAAATATTTTGTAAAACATCTGTGTAACGGTCATAATAAGGTATATTTCTGATTTGATTTTGATAAATGTAAATAAAAAAAAGCTAATAAATATGTTTCTCTTTAAAACATTTTGTTTATCGTATTGCGTAATAATATTATCTTTATTTCGAATTAATGAATAATCCCTCTATGATGTCTATCTCCCCCTTAAAATAAAATCAACCGTTTTATTATGTTATTTTTAGGCATCTAATATTGCCCATATCTATAGTGTTCATAAGCAGTATGCAAAGCTTGCTTCAAGAAAAGGAGAAGGAGCATACATGTCGATAAATATCTGTTTTTTTTAATTTCAGAAAGTTATCACTTTTTTCCCCTTTTTTCTTGAACATGCTCATGTACAACCTTGCAGCTTCTATGAACTGCATGTCCCTGATAATGTTCGGAATTTTTCTAAACATTATCCATTTTACTTGTTACATTCTTACACACCGGTTCAGCGTTGGTATTGTTAAGCCGACTTAAAACCCGTTAAATGCCGCTTTAATCATATCTACACGGTGGTAATCAAGTCATGTTTCTCACTATTCAACCGTAGGCGCTGCGTAATATTCTATAGATTTGGCTTTGAGACAGCAGTTGGGGGTTCGTTTCCAATCACTGCAATATCAGTTTAGCAACATCGTGTCACCGCCAGTCTACAAGTTGTGTTGTTGTTAAGCACTTTACAAAATAATTGACTTTTCAACTATCATAAGAAACATCCATAAATAAATCTCGCCACCATCTTACATTATTTTGTCTAATTCAGTCTACTTCAACGTATGCTTGCCAATTAAATGCTTATGCCAGGACTCCCGTGCGATTAACCGCGAATAAATCACGTAAACGTACACAAATTATTCTACTTACATATCCTGGTTGATTGTTATTTTGTCAACTTTCCATTAATATTTCATAACAAGTTCCCCTAATGTATCTCAATAAATCTCCGTTTATTTTCCGGTGCAGACTTGCAGCTTCCACGAACAGCAAGCGGCAGTAATTCGTACCGCGGCGCAAGCGCGACTTGCTCCAGCATTGTAGAGTTTATGCACCCAACGTTTAGCCTGATAAAATGAAATTTTCCGGGTTGGAGTGCTGCCAGGTACCACAATTATTAAAGTACACCAGTTTATTCTGTAGAGCGGTCACTTCTCTCGGATTTATGCTGCAGTCGGGACGGACGCTGCACTCGGGGCAATATTAAATTCGGCGCTTAAGCTTTTCAAAAGAGTTACGACTTTTTAACACTCGTGTTACTGTTATTATTATTAATTGCAAGTACCCGGAATTAAGTACTTCGTACCTTTCCTCTTCTTCCACTCCCATATTTCTATCTGCCTCACCACAGCATTTCCCAATCGGTAAAGTTATCATAACTTTCTTAGACTTTTTCGTACACTTCCCCGTTTGATATTCTTATATTGATCTTCCAACGTCATTTCATTCTTTCTCATTCTCCCCTCTTTATGCCATTAAAATTAGTTCCATTAAAATTACCACTTTTTATGAGACTAGTAATAACTACTATAAAAAATTCAATGTAATCAAATACAACTGTACTCAAGAAAACTCATTTAACTAATTAACCATCACGCCGTTCTGCCGCAGGGGTAGGCAGAGACGACGGACCGCCAAACAACTCGGTCTTGGCACGCACTCATTGTTTCATTCACATTCATATATCGTCTAATGCATACTCTTCTGTTATTCGGACTCTTATCATCTTCGCATCCTTGAAGGCGGACAACAGTAGTACTTTTCTGTCGACGTAGTTGTAGTTCATTGTTATTTATTATGAAATCACAGCGTTACTCATATTTTTTTACAAAGCTTTAATGTCTTAATTTAGTAGTGTCTTTTGCCATTGTCAGTAAAGGAATTCCGTATAGGCGGCTCGGTCCTGTAATAAATTATGTTTTTGTTTATTTGTACAATTAAATTAATTATGTTATTCATTGCGCGTTTTACCCCAACTTTCCCTAATCCAACAAAACAAATACGGATTTCTGTTGTAGTATTACCGAATGACATTACAACAATGTCACTGGTAAATAATTGTCTTATTTATAATAATAAGTAATTAGCTTGTACTTTTCAATGAAATGTTATTTTTTGGTTTTTACTAGTGTTTACCGTGTAATGGAAACACTTTCTCATCACACGGGAGAGGACATTTTGGCAATTATAAGCAATTCTGCTAGAGATACCACACAAACTCACGTGGAGCGTAACAGTTTAATCCTAAATAAAAATACGGCAATTACCTATCTTTTGCTTGCCACTTTGTGAGCTCCACAACGTGTACGAGTATGTTTGTTTGTAATGTCATTGATTTAAATACGTTTATCGAACATTCCATCTGAATAAAAGCACCACGTGTGCATATTTGATCGGTCGAATACTCGCGTTCTAAAATAACTTTAAAAACATTTTAAAGCAATGATCTCTCAATTATTGATCGTGGGCTGTAATAGATGTTCATCACAAAAAATCATTTATGAATCGTTTATTTCCAGATTCGAACTAATCCTTTTAGAATCTCGTTGATTGTTTGTAGCATACCTACGCCCACTCTGTGTACTATCATTTTATTTTCAATTCATTTTCCTGTTAACCTATCGCGTTTTGCACACATCTCCACAGTTTCCTTCGTCTATTCTCTATCCAGTCTCTCCAATTCCCACCGACATTCCTTCGAATCGTATGAATTATATTTAACGGGCAATTCCTGGATATAAAAAGGCTAAAAGTTTCTTCCTAACAAACCGTTACTTCCTTCAAAGACGATTGGATTCGATCGTAAATTTGACTCAATGAGCAAAGTTAAAATGAGGTGGGATTTAAATCACGTTCGGGACAAATAAGAGCATGCTTTTAATAACCACATCAAATTGCTAAGCGTGAATCATACATATATATTTGTCACTATTGTGGGGTTAAGGAAATAAGAAAGTATTATAGGAAACTTTTTGTTTTTGTTTTTGAGCAATATTACGAGGAGGGAGAAAATGTGGCAGATGTAGGCGGTGGGAAAGACGATGATTGGACAGTACCTTCCTGACTCTGTAAATGCAATAACTGAATATTTCTACAGCCCTACCAACAAACAAACGAAACACAACGAAGGCAAACAAAATTGTTTGCCTTCATTGAGTTTACATCACAATTTGTTGAACCATAGAAAAAAGCTAAATTTACAAGAATTTGGACGGCTTTGAAACTTCCACTGATGTCTGACCAAACCGCTAAAGCAAAATAAAATGATTGCCTTGCCACTAGCAGATGCAAAAGAATCTTACGCGGCTTTAAAATTAAATTATTTAGACAAGATCTTATTATATCACATCGAATCTAAACTTCAAAACTTTTAAAAGCCATTTAATTTCAACAATTCTAAACTCATTCGACAGATCGTAGCAGCTTGTACGCTGTCAATAGCCACCCGTTAACAATGGTCCATTCTGGTCTTCGGGTTTTCGACCTCCCGTCTTTTATTTACATCTTCCAACTGATCTATTTTCTGTTCATATCGTCTGAGTCATCAGGCTTCGACTATTAATACTAGAACAGTCATTTCCCGAGCTTGCATACATGATCCCGTTGCATAATCTGCCCTGCGAGCTATGCAATAGCCACTACATGATGTATGCACATATAGTGGCATAACTAACTCGCATTCTCTTATAGCTTGGCTTGTCCAACTTAAGCTCGATAAATCTTCGGTTTATTAGGCGAGAAGTCGGGTTAAAATCGTAAAATTGATTTTGTAAATATTTTCCAGGTTTTATAGGCAAGTTTATGAATAATATCCCCCTGACATAGTGCTAAATCGATCGATGGAGTATTTGGTGAATACGGGGAATCAAAATTTTATGCAAGAAAATCCGTAAATAATAACAAGGAGAAAGGGTCACCAAAAAACTACGCACAATTTTTCAAATGCGGAAAAAATGGCTTGCCAAATACGTACTTACATATCACTTTTAAAAAGTCATCATATTTCGACTGTAAATATGTGATATATATAAATTCCGTGTTACCGTCACTATTATTATTAGGTTGCCGAAAACCAGGAAGCCTTTTTTATCCCATCCCGCTGTTTTTTAGTTTTTACTCGAGCTTTTCTTGATGGTATGTTATATCACTTTTTCACATCAAATTTTCAATTCCTCTTGAGAGTAAGTTTATCTTGGTTTTGCGATAATTACGATTCTTTATTCCAGAAGGTGTGTATGGATAGTGCAATGCAATACATTCCATAAATGGCAATAATGTTTGTTCTCGATTTTTTCCATGCTGATTCATTCCTCTTTCACACGGGCAACCCGCACCTTACTTGGTCTGCCTCTAAGTCGTTTGGGCTTAGTAACCTTTTAGTCGTGATCTTTGATGTTCTGTCTCTGGGATACTTTCAACCTGGCTTAGCCCAAAACAGTATGTTAGGACCTACAGAATCTTTCAACTGTTCACCCTCAGCAATTTTTTCGATTGATTCATTTTCATATCGCCATATTCAAAATTCAGCGGTGATGGTGAGGCAGACGTGAAGATTTTTATACTATTTGTTCTTCAAACGTGTTGGAGCTTTTTCTAAATCTTGCGTACTGTTTGGCAACTCTTACTCTCTTTGTCATTTCGACACTTCAAAATATTATTTATGTTGTATTTACAAGCGTTTCTATATTTAGGAGATGATTGCGATCTTTCTGAACTTACTCTACCTGTCCCTAAAATATCCGCCTGCCAAATGGACGATTGCCGATCTAAAATTATATAAATCGTTTAATATTATTTAAGTCCATCAAATTATTTATTCTGGTTTCCGTACATACTCGTATGTTGTACAAAATATGTTATTTTTTGAATGTGCGTTCTCGTCTGTGATTAATATTGTGTACATTTCAACTGCGAGATTGATATCTAAATTGGTTTCACTGAGCCAAAAATTTAATATGTAGGTAAATATCTAAATATACGGGTATGACTGATTTTTATTATTTTTTCAATAAAGAGTTTTAGCGTAACTATCGCTTAATTACGCTGGAATTAATATTTTCGCAGTTAACCTATTGGCTCTTGAGTTTTTAAACCAACAATGTTGTCTATGTGAACCCACAATTTTACTAAAAAGTCGTTAGTCTCCTTTCTAGGAAATAACTTTTAATCAGTGAGTTATGGCATAATGACATTTTCACAGGTTTTTTCTTTCTGGGCTTTCTATGTCCACGCAGATATTTTCCGATCGTAATATCCGCTCTCTCAAAAATAAAGTCTCTGTACTGTTCGTTCAATATTTTACAAAAAGTATTTCTACATAAGGAGTATTTAAAGTAAAGCGAAAACGGGTGGTACGTAATTGTTACTTTAATAGTACTTTCTTGATTAATATTAAAAAAAACTTAAAAAGTGATTATTTTCATGCTAAAGTTTCTGCCCGAAGAGATTGTTAATTATTTATAGTCACTACCAAAAAACTCAACTACGTTTTATTCCTGAACAAGAAACCGGGTTTCCAGTGTAGTTAATTTCACTCTTCGCTGAAAAACCAACAGGAAATGTCAAAATCATTGAAAATGCTGATTAATTTCCCGAAGCCGTCAACTGTCTCGTGGAATAACATTGAACTGGAAATCCATTAAACTTTTAAATATATTGGAAATTGAAGAGTGGTATGGATCAACGGTCAAGGTTCCAGCTTACTTACCACAGTCCGTGAGTCGATGCCAATCGTTGTGTATTTTTGGCATTTCCGCGAAAAAGATGCGATAATGGTCTCGACGACTAACGACTGTTGTAGGCAGTAGATGACACGAAAAATAAATTGTATTAATTTGCCAGCGGTCGCCTCTAATTTTAGGTGAGTCTAGTTTATAGACCTGGGATTGACAGTACCTAATATTCTCTTGCAGTCATTTTTTGATTCCCTCGTGTTTCTATGTATGTATCTTTAACATGAAATACTGTTTCCAGTTTCCATAATATGTCAATTTGTCGATGCCAACTAAAACTTTGAGTTTTTCGTTCGCGTGATTACGTTAACGGTATAGTTTTCTTCTCTTGAATTGAAAATTGTTATCTTGCCATAATTTGATATCAATCCTCTGACATAAATACAGGGAACTTTCGAATTAATATTTCGAATTACTCCTCATTTTAATGTAATTTGGATAAAAATATTACACTTTGCGGGGAAAACGCCACATAGTTCATATTCCCACTCTAAATCTGGTTTGGTTGTAGGAAATAATCTCCAGGCAACAAGCCAACCTTTACACAATTATGTATGTGTGCATATAACATGTAAAGTAAACTAAATTATAACAATTTAATAAAACGCATTATTAGAAATGATTAAAATATTTTCGGATCGCACCAGATTTTTATTAATTAATATGACTGATGAAGGATGTAATAATTATTCATCGTCTTTAAACCGAAACTACTTAACATGAAAATAACAGCGATTAACATATTTTCTTCTTTTACAAAACACGATCATAAATTTACATGTTTTCTTCTGAGAATTAATTAAAATCATTAGAATACCTATATTATAGCAATTACAAATAACATAGAATCACACGAGTCATTAAAGTCACGAAAGACAAAATTGACACATTATCTCAAAAAAACATTTGTAATAAACATCTAAATCTCAATTGTAATAAAACTCTGGTAAAACCTAATACATGAGTTTTAACCATAGCGACACACCAAAGGAGTGCACTGTTTCTTATTTCTTAGCCTTTGGTGCTGATATTTTATGTCCAATATTTCGGCATAAATTGTATCCACCACTAGTCGACTAGCACTTTTGTGGGGTATTTCCTGACGCACTACGTAGAAGCGATCTTCCAAGCCAAATTACGAGATGAAGATGCAGTCAGCCGCTACCATCAATCACCCCCTGTGACGTCAATCCTCTCATCAGAGATGTTTATATTTTTAATTCCTACGCTTCAAAACTTTTAAGTGCGAAAGATGTCCCATTCACCGGGTGGACTTCGCAGTATACTGCGCACTTCCAAACTACTCACACGTTCCAAAACGTCGACATAATTTCACAGAAATCGTGAATTTTTTGAAATTTTATACAAAAATAATCCGACTTAAAACATTCATATTGATTCTTATCACCTCTATCAAATGATATTGATATTTTCTTAACTTGAGTGTTTAAAGTAGGTACTAACGTATTTTTAAAAAATGCTTTGGATTGCCATGTGAAATCTGACTTTTGAACTGTCCCAGTACCTCTATCACCAGAAATAGTGACAAATACTGCTTCAAAATACCAAAATACAAACCCGGCACATCACGTAGCACCTCGGAATTCTTTCGGAAACTTTCAAAATTTACTGTATCGTTTGCATACATTTGGCACTGCGAATACGAAAATTTATCTTGCAGCATGATTTGTATGAACGTTCGCCTTTGGACCCGCGAGTGATGTTGGTTTTTCTTCGTGACCTATTTTGGTAGCGGGCGCGAAAATGACACAGATTACGGCTGACGGTGTTCTATTTGTTTTTTGCATGCGAAATGTATTGATGGCCTCCTTGGCAGAGTGGTTAAATCTTTGACTCTGAGTTCAAAATTAGTGGGTTCAAACCCCGGTGGTTTTTCATGCTATGTTCAATTTGACTGAATTAAAATAAATGAGTACCAGAAATTCTAAAAGTTGCTCTTGATGACGTATTTAGCTGTATATTCAGGTTCTTTCCAACCTTCTTATTCCCTCATTTTCATCCCATTCCATTTCGTTCTGCTTCACAACTATCAATGTTTGATCTTGTGGATGTTAAATGGTCCCTCCTCGGAATTGTTGAAATTAAAGCCGGAGTTTTTTTTTCGTTCAAATATTCGTTTAAACGATGTATTCTTCTTGCAATATTTTAGCAAAAAAATTGCATACTTCGATATTGATTTTGAACAGCCTTTATACCAAAATAACACACACATTTATTGATTCCATTTAAGTCATTTGAAAGCTTTATCGATCTTACCTGGTATCCATGGTAACGCTGATTTGAGGAACCATGAAGATGTGTTTGTGAAGCTTTAAGAAGTTGTTGCAACTTATACCCACAATAACAACTTGAAATAAATGTCCTCTCCTGCACCATTATTTAAACAAATCAAATCTTTATTGTAGTTTTTCTTTATTTTCAGGAGTCGAAAACAGTGGTTTCCAAGTCCTCTAAAGTTTCGCAAGATATTGATGACATTTGGGACGAACGAATCTTGAAGAGATTGGTAATGTAGACATATTAAATAAATAAACTTTTTTTTTCGTTAACAGCTGATGAGTAACTCATGATCTTTTTTTTGTATTTTCGATGTGGAAATTGTATCCAGTATTTTTAGATCTAATACGGAAGGTGCCAGATTATTTTTCCTCGAATATATCAAAACGTTATTTTATGTTCATTTTCTGTATATTTTAGTTGGAGGAGAGCAGTGATTACGAAGAAAGAAGAAGAATCCGCGCCAGGCTGCGTCAGGTTATGGCAGAACAAGAAGGTATGTCTCTCCTCTCTCTCTCTCTCTCTAGCTTTAGTTAGGTTAGGATAGGTCTTCTAGCCTTCACTTTACTCAAGCATATTTCGAATTTAAGTTTGATGAAAAAAAAACTAAACTAAACAAAATAATGATTTTATCTCTTTTGGATGTGTTCCAAATTAGTTTGTATATTATAATGAAAACCGGTGGATACGATTTCTCACAATTATTTTTAAACTTGTCATTTCTTCATTGGGTTGTTGTGTTGATGGTTTGTTAATGTGAGTTTCGACCTTAACTTTTTGTAAGTGGTAAAAGAAGACCATATCATCATTAGTTTCTTATGTGTAGGCAGTAGGCACTTGGCTTTGTTTCTGATATTACACCATGGAAATGGAATCAAAGCTGACTTGATGTTGTCTATTGCAGCTTGCGCGCAGATAGTGGCCGCCGCAGCAGAGGAGGGCGGCGCCGCGGAACCTTCTGTTAAGGGTGAGTGTCCCCAATCTTCGGGACCGCTCCCCGCTCCTCTCATTACTGAGGTCCACGGGGCCCTAGCCCGACTGACGGGAGCCTTGGGGCCCGGCCAGGGGGGCCACCTTCTAGAGCTCGTGGCTCGGCTCCAAGCCGGGCTCCTCTCGGCAGGCAGGACCCCCGGGGGGGCCCCGCCGCCGAGAACCTTCAAGCGCAGGGATCGGAAGGCTAGACACACTGTAGGCGTCACCAGAGAAGAACTAATCGATGCTAGGAAAATGGTTGAAGATATGAACTTCCCCTTGCAGATAGAAAAGCCAAAACAACAACCTATAGAAAAACCTGTCGAAGCGCCGCCGCCAGTCTTACCTTATGCCCTTCAAAAACAAGCCTCACTCGGAACTCTGCTTCAGCAGGAACGATCTTCCCCAATAGCCCCACAATCCCCCGTTAGGAATTCAACGGCTCAACCGTTCGCTTTGTTTAACAAACGCGACGAAGAACCCAAGGAAAATAATGGCTTCATGTCACCAAAAATAATTGCAAACAATCCTCAGGATGACCAAATGGTCTTTCATAGTGCAGCGACTGTACAGCAAAGACAAGCCCCCAATAAACAAATGGCTCAGGTCGATGTTTCGCCTATTGTAAACTCGTCTTCAAAACCCAAACCCATTCTCCAAGGATCTATGTCTTTAGATCGCGGTTCAGAATCGTATTTGGATGATGTGGCTAAAATCGTTCAAGAATCTCTAATCAAGGCTGCGCAGAAGAAATCAACAGAAGTCAGCATGGAATCAGTGGAAGTTAAGAAGGAAATGCCGGAAGTTAAAAAGGAGACGCCGGAAGTTAAAAAAGAAACTATCGAAGTTAAGAAAGAAATTCTTGAAGTTAAAAAGGAAACACCAGAACCGAGTATTCCATCGGACGAAGAACCAGAACCTATAAAAGCTAGTGTTGTCCTGCGGCAGAAAAAACCTGCCCAAATGGAGACCATTCCACCGTCTAAAATGAATGGACATCTATCTTCTAACCGTTTCTCTGGAAATTTCAATTATTCTGCACCCCAAGCTCCAATTTACCAGGAGTATAATAAATCAACAAAACCTATGTCGAGGGTTAAGGAAATTGAACAAAAACTGGTTAATGGAAGTAACACTACTGAGCAGATCGATTTTGGTAAATCTAATAACCGGTTCAGCAACAAAAAATTCAGAATGAAAAGAGCTAACACTATTGACATACCAAAACCATTGCACTGCTATCAGGTAGATAGCGATGATGAAGGAGGGGAACTTGCTAGAATGAAGCTCAGCACGACTGACCTGGACAAGGAAAAGCCCACAGTCCCGCAGTTTAAACCTAAAACTGACAATGATCTCAAATTCCTCGCATTTATTCAGAAACACAACAATAATGACACTAATTCACTTTGGTCCCATAACAGTCCCAACACACCAAGAGGAGCAGGTTGTAACTGGAGCAGCTGCTTTGGAAGTATCAAGAATGTGTTTGAGGGCTCCACGGCTGAAAATAGCCGCTCGTCTAGCGCACAGTCATCGTCAGCAAAGAAGTTCTGGAAAACTTCAGATGATTCAATCAACTTTCAGAAGCCCTCTAATTTCGGTCCCAAGCTGACCAAAAGTAGTGCCACTTATTTGAATAGTTTGCACGATGGCAAAAAACAATTCAAGTGTCCACAAATTGCTGATGACCGAGAAGAGGTTATAACAGGCTCTCTCATGGTAGCTGGACCAAACATGATCAATGGTGGTTTAGGAGATAGGAAACTCATCAAACCAATACCAAAACCTATTCCTGTGAATCAGTTCTATCATGCCCCAATGTCAGCTTTTAAACCATTGCCCAAGAAAGTAACCACAACGGTGATGTCACCCACCTCCGCCTATCCACCTCCCAATGTGTGGTCACCACCTTCTGTTTCGGGAAAAGTTAAGAAACTCGCTAATAACGATTTCAATAAACCTGTTCCTACAAATAATAATATTATTAAAAACGGAGTGGAAAACCACGCTATGCCAATTACTATGCCATTTTTGGCCACAAAGCCACCCACCCAGAGGTCTCCCTTAGGACCGAGTGCGCCATGGGCTTGGACCAACAATTCCAAAGATAACCGGATATTAAACCTTGCTGTCAATAAATTTGAGAAACCTCCTCAGGATGAAATTATCCCTCAGCCATTGCATATTCCTCCTTATAAGGAAAAGAATTTTAACCCTGTCAGTACGCAAAATGGGCTTCCTCCAGCTAAGAGGCTTTCTCTGCCTCAGGCCTTACAGGTCCTCCCTTCGCAGGGTCCCTTATCATCCCCTAATCTCGTACAAAAACTTGAAAACTTAAAACAGCACTTCGATAAAAAAGATGAAGAGGAATTTCCTAAGAAAATTGATGCTGAGCGATTGCAGATAGAATTTTATGAAAAGCAAATCCGTCAAAACAGTAAATATTCAAAACCATCTGCAATTGTTCCCGCTACTCGCAGGTTCTCTGAACACCTACCTTCTCAGAATGATTACTCGACTTACACTGTCACTGACTTTACACCTCCCAGTCCAGTATCCACTTTTGTACCTTTGCCGCAAATACCTGATATCGAAGAAAGCAAACCTCGTCCATTAAAGAAGCTACCAGACCTTGTGTTAAATAATTTGAGTCAAGATTCTTCTAAGCAATCTCCTGTTGTTTCGCCTAGCAAGATCATTGCTAACAATGTAAAAGAACCGATGAAACAAACATCGCCTAAAATAATAGAGCTGAAAACAGCCGGAAAAGATGATTCTGATACAAACCAAACAGAATACAAGGCTGTTACCACCAAAGTGATGAGAGGGCCCGTATCAGGACAAGCAATTATTAAACCCAAAAGTACTCAGGAAACTTATGAAAAAAGAGATACCGCAGCTAAGAGCCTCAAGGGAGTTTTGCAAAAGTTTTCCAGCCCTAAACACGATGTTATAAGTCAAATCGAAAAGAAAAAGAAGAGTTCCCCGGATAATGTTTATTCTCCCCCAAAATCTAATGTGATTGAAAATAATGTGACAAAGGATTTCAATTCGAAGACCCCCAAACCGAAATCTCTCGCAGCTCTAGTCAAACCTAGTCAAATGATACCTAATCCTAATACAATTACGCACTCTAGTCAAATTCCAAATTCTTACAACCACACGAATCATCGGGCAAGTCATGACAATAATAGTTATGTGATTCCGACCATCAAGTATAACAACACATCTAGTAATAATTACAACACCTCACTGAGGAGTCCGGAAGCTAACAGGACTCAAAATCACATCTATTCTCAAAGGAAGAATGGCCAAGCGTACTCATCAGACTCACTGGAAATAAACGCGAATGGTGAGTCTGTCATCAGTTCGAAGCTACACTTTCCTCAGTTGAACAATATGGCCTTCATCTCTCCCACCAACAGTTCTGGATCTCAGACGCCATCTCCAACAGCTTTAAGCAAATCTGAATCCTGGCACCAATTGAATGCGGCAAAGCCCCCTTCACCCAGACTATCTTCCCCGGCAAACAAAGTTGTGTCAAGAGCCAAGTCCATGCACCTGCTAGGAGTGCCCAAACAGTTTGAGGCAGGAATAACCAAGGAAAAGATCAATGAGAAGAAAAAGACAGTAGAAGCATATTTCTCTGGTAGTATTTCGCCGAATCAACTATCAAAATCCTCCTCACAACACTCTCTCTATGAAAGCTGCGATGAGCAAAACAAACATTCAAATTACACTCCATCTCCAAAATACCAACCTAAAGCTAAAGTGAGTGCAATCAGTCGACACGCTACAAGCGAAAAAATATCCACGCAATCCTCAAACTTTGGCTTGGGCCGGAGTTCCACAATGCCGCAGATGACGTATGCCGACTTGGCATTGTTGGATGAAGGGAATGTGGAGGATGCATTCGATGATCTGTTTAAATCCTCGTAGGTCTTAATGAAATGCTGATTATATCATTCCCGAAACCATCCAATAGTAGAATAGATTTGTATTGGATCAGTCTCCAATAAGGACATGTTGTTTGATTTTATATTTAAAGTATAGGCTAAAGAGGAGAAGTGTGAAGGTGGAAGGTGCCCAGGGTCAGAGGAAGTGCCAGGAGAGCAGCAGTCTCCGGAGTGCAGTGAGTGACACCTCTTGGAGTTCCGTGTGAGCTTGCCCCGCCTCCCGTATACCTAATACCGCTGTGTTGAGTTGTTAAGGAGTGTCGTCAGTCGTCCTCTCTCTCTCTCTTGTGGCCTCTACCCCTGATAGCATGCGTAGTGCAGCAGCAAGCATCCTGGCCCCACAAGTGTGTCGCATGCCATTTGTGATTAAACATGCATCTGTACATACCTGTCTTTAATACATACATATTATATTCATGCCGATACATATTAGTACTCTACTGTCCCCCCCCCTCCCATAATGTTGTAATGCTCCATCAACAATAATATTTATCATTTTAACTAAAAATATTGCTTTTTTGCAATGCTTCAATTGTGTTTTTGATTTCATTATGCTCCTCGCACTTCTAACCTACCTCGTTTTACATGAATTGTTATTTTTTGCAGAAGAAATAACTACTACTGTTGAAACCACTACCACAACTGAAAAAGTCACAAATGTCCCGAGCAAAAGTAAGCATTTCATAAGAAATCATTTTAATTTATATTATCGACCAAGTGTTAAGATTTACCCTCAAGACTCAATTATATTAAGACATTATCACCCTCACATTAACTTTAAAATAAATGTTTTTCCCCCAAATTTTGTCAAGGATATTGTAGGTAAATCCGGTATTATTTTATCTGAATAATATTAAGATGAATCTTCTTTATATTCTAGTCCTCGGAGATGCCCCCAAGGCCAAACCTGTTTCGCCCTTTGCCAAGTTCCGGCAACTGGACAAACAGAACTCGACACAATCCGCTCCAAGGTACGCACCACCCGCTATCACCCATCTTCCTCACATATGTCTTCCATCCCTCAGTTTCTTTTTCTGTGATTTTTTGACCAAGTCTACGATATGAATTACCTGTGCAAACTACTGCCACATCAAAATTCAAATGTCTTATTCACTGTTTGTTTAACAATATTATTAATATCAGCTGTAAAAACATATAAAATACACATTTTATTTCATAGCTATTGATTGAAAATCATGTGTAATGTCATATTACACATGATTACTTTCTTTACAAGGGTCAATAAACTCATATCAAACTTTAAACAAAAATTATGTTAAACTCTGCAATTTTGTAAGTAGCATTTCAAACATTAAGGTAAACAACTTCAGTAATAAGATAATATTTTTATTTTCTTAGATACATATTTCTCTTTAACCCTATGGACGTGTAAATAGAGAAAAGTACCCTATTTTATTTTCCTTTTCAACGCTTAAATCGACTGTAATTCACCGTCTGTAAAAAATGCATAAGCGATGAGAAAAGGGATAAGAGGAATAATTTTTTTTATTTGACGCATCCAAAGAGTTAAAATAGACAGAAGCGATATTAGCAAAATGGAGGAATTTGGTTTGAGTTCTCAATATGTGTTAGGGAGTTTGTTGAAGATGTTGATTTGTTAGGTTAGGGTAGACTTATTAGTTGCCGTTGTATTCACCGTGCGTTGTTGTTGGGGGCGCTAGCACACCAAAATCCCCTGGCACGCCGACCGGGGGGGTGGGATCGCCCATGTTTAAGTTCACAGACCCATTGCTGCAGGCATCGGCCTCCAATATCAAGGAGCGCCTGCTGCAGTGGTGCCGCGACAAGACCCAGGAGTATGAGGTACTCTTCATCGAGGAGGCAACAAACAAACACCACACACACGGCATGCTTACCAAACTTCCATCCCCTCACTCTCATCACATCTTTCATCCCACATCCGGTCTCCTTCTATCCCATATTTGACTTATTTCATTGAAATGGCACAATATATAAATCGCATACCCCTTCTTTCTCTGGATTTGTCAATCCAGTCACTCAAAGCAAAGCAGCAGTTTTTTCTTCGAACAACGTTTTTACCTATGGACCAGCATTTGTGTAATTCCAAAACTCATAAATATCTCATCGAAAAAAATATATTTCAATTGCATTCTAATGATTTGCAATTTTTTTATGTGACACCTAAACATTTGAAACACTGTAAGACTTGTTGAGAAAGAGTCTATGGGAAGAGATTTTGTTAGTACAAATCTTTAAAAGGCCTGATTAAAACGAGGGAGACAAGACTGCTCTGTAGCTCGTTCCACATTATGCCATTTTACAAAAGAATGAGTCGGAAAGATTAATTATTCATTCTCATGCTGCAGACATTTACTGCAAACAAGTGTTCTGGCTAAGTTGTTATGATCTGTAAATTGGAATAACTTTATTTTCGCTCCCCCAATTAACCAGCTCACTTGGTCGCGATGTATTAACAGATCAATGTTAAAAATTATTCAATTAATTCAAGTTCAAATAAACATCATGATAGTGACATTTCAATGAAAAGCTTTTCATAGTGCATTCATATTATATTATATACCCACCTCTCATATCATATTTATATTTCTCAATGCTAACAACTCCTATATTTGATAATTGTTTTGTAGTGAGATAATGTCCAAACCAATTGCTCATCTAAACTCACTTTGAAACTGAGAAATTCACCAATATTTTACTATGAATCACTGAATCACACATAACATTCAGAATGCATTTTAGCAATTTAGTAAACATTGAGATTATCCCACTATTAAAACATACACCAAAAACTATTGCATGACCATAGGACTATAATATTTATTGTTTTGTGATATCATAAAGATTTTTAGTTTTCTGTTACTCACTTTGCTGTTGTTTTGATAAATTTATTCCTCCATCTAAACCCTTAAACGCTTTAAAACTCTTTCAGCAAGCAACCCTTAGATGCCAACACCCCACCAATCAAACGCTTATAAATTGTCTATTAAATGGTGCTTATAAATAATGTTTTCGATAACTTGCCATTGCCGACCGGTTGCCATTTTGTAAAATTATGTTTTTGTTTCCACTGTAGTCTCGTTAAATTAAAAATATCACTTTAAATACTTCCAAGAAAAACATATTTCGTTTAGCAAATTTCTGCCAATTCTTAATTTTTTTTCAATTAGTTATCTACATAATTCCGTGAACCAGCTTCATATTTAACAATTCCACATTTTTCAACAAAATAATTTTATGATATTAGCGTTCTAACACTATTTACATATTTATCTTTTGATTTCATTTTTGAATATGATTTGATTCCCCTAACCGCATTGACACTTTAACATGCCACGACATACTACATATTAACTCTGCAATATGTCCACTTAACGAAAGATTGCCTCCGAACCTTTGAAGAGCTTATGGATGCTAGCGAAAGAGTCCTGATAATCAACAATGTCTTGTATTGTATTCCTAACATGGACCGATATCCCTGAGAATATTTAACAGACATTTTAACTACCTTGTAGTCCCGACATAGATTTCTATGATATTTCATACATGGGCAATGACTCGTAGCCTAAAGTTGAAGTGTTTCAAACTACACAACATTAATTTCATGATAAAAAAAAAGATCAGCGTGATTTTTAATTTTAGACATTTTTAAATGGCGATTCTCGGTTCGTTTTAGCTTTTGATCAAATTATGATCATCTGTAAGGCATAACGGCCATGTTGTTATGCTTGTCAGCTGCTCACAATATGATCAAAATCTGTAACAGGACGCAAATTAGCGCATTATGAAAGGATTGTACAAATGTCAAAAAATCAAAATGGCCTTAATCTTCTATTTAACATTGGAATGTGATGGTGTTTGAAACATCCCACACTAATGATATAAATGCGTGCATTGTTTTACAAATCTGGCTTTCAGTCAATATTTACATAAGTATTCCTGTCTTGCATTTAGATTAATTTGTAGAATTGGTTGGTGGCAATGCTAGTTTTGTGGAAGGCTACACAATGAAGAGTACCCAAACTCGGTGTGGTAATATCTGGACGCAGGTGACAGATTCAGAAGGTTCGCGTCTGCATATTATGTTGTGATTTACAAATAATCAATAACAAAACGACGGCGCACTGGACTTGCACTGGGAAACAATAGGACATCTCCTTCTTTTATTTATATCATATCTCTTCTTTGTATCGCATGAATTTACTGTTAAATATAATCGATGAACCTGCAAAACGATTTCCACAAAACAATTAATTTTTTTATATATTTTAATGATCTTGTTGACTGTTTAACAATACTGTCTCAAATTAATCGGAAATATTATTACAAACATTGTAATTTTCAGATTTATCGATTTTATGTTTAATAAAATGATGTTTTAAATATTGTTAATACCAAATTTTTGATGTGCTCAACTAAATCCAAATGTAACAGTTGTATAATATTAATGTTTTAAAACAATTTTTTTAATAAACTAATTAAACAAAAGTACCCAAATCAAATAAAAATATAAACAAAATCCTACTACATAGTTGAATAAACATCACAATTTCAATAAAAACCAATAATAAAAAACGGTAATACTTATCAATTTCTAAATAATTTTGTACAAGTCAAAAGTACTGTGAAAGATAATCAACAGATGGCGTTGTCAGTAACTTGCGCTCATTCCATTGTTGTCTCTTCCAGAATGTAAAGCTAGACAACTTCTCAACGAGTTGGTCGGACGGGATGGCGTTCTGCGCGCTTATCCACCACTTCCTCCCTGAGGCGTACGACTACACCAAGCTTCTGCCCACACAGAGACGACACAACTTTACGCTGGCCTTCAAAGTCGCTGAGTAAGTTGGAATGTATATAATATATCATATTTGATCTATTGTAAAACACCGTTGATTTTTAGACCCACCCCGAATTCAGAAATAAAAATAGCAAATATTGTGCCTCTTGTAATCGGGGAAATACTGTAATTATAGAATAATATTGTTTTGATGCTAGACTATCAGTCAGAATCAAACCGGCATTTAGAGGGACGAGTACACTATTTTAAAGCACTTCTTGGCCACTGTATGAAATACTTGAATAACAAGTAATTTCATTTACTTTTTTTCATGGTCTCCATAAAACAGCTGTACATAAATATATTACAGAGATTACAAAAGATGTAGAATACATTACAATACATGAGTAGGTACCATAGTACACAACTGCATAAATGCACATTAAGGTTATTCCTATCCATAATCGTAAGAAGGGACCCAAAATGATACAGACATCGCGCAAGCACCCGGAGCAATAAGCCTATTGTGCTATCTTACATGTTTCATCAAATTCTTTTTCCAGTAGTCATTTCCTTTTTAATGATATTCACCAGGTTTGTTGTTGACTGTTTGGTGATGCTGCCTGGTTCTACAATGTTGTTTCCCGGGTAATTAAGTATTATAACTATAGACGAATCAAAATCTCTTCAACCTCATCACATTTCCTACGACTGTTTATCCATCTACAGGTACATTGTTTCTCCTAAGGTGGCAGTGTCCTGTGAACAGTCCTGCTAGCTCCCTTATTGACTTTCTTTCCATTTTGATTAGTTGCCTGGGTTTGAAACATCTATGGCAACTTTATTAGTTTCACTTTTAATGCTTTCCCAAATAATGATGAAACGAAATTATGAACTTTATGTAATTGTATTGCAGTGAGAAGGCTGGCATATATCCACTGTTAGACGTGGAGGATATGGTGACGATGCGGAAGCCCGACTGGAAGTGTGTCTTCACATACGTGCAGGCGATTCACCGGCGCTTCAAGGACCAGGACTAGTGGACTGGCAGGGCCGCTCCTCGCCTTCCCTCTCGTGTTCAAGAGCACTCTCGGCCAACTCCTTGTGCCAAGTTGTCTATACTTACATTACTATTGGATCCATTGTACTTTATATATTATTTTCTTTATGTTTCCTTGTTAATAACCTTTTATTCCATTATTTAATAAGTCACTATTTAATGTTTCATTTGTCGCCTTTTTACTTTTTATAATAAAAAATGTTATCGCTTGTAACTGTTATAATAAATAATTCATTAAAACTTAATAACCAAATGGCATTTGATATTAGATCTATTATTTTATTTGCATCGCTTTGTTTTGTTGGCACCATTGTCGGTTTATTGTAATTAGATCTGCGACAATGGAGGAACTCATAACCATTAATTAATGTTACCAACATAATCTTGCCAACTTTGTAAAGGCGTGATTTATATAATTATTATTATGATTACATCCCTATGATCATACTTAACTAACCCAACTTGGATGAGTTTTATAAAGAATAGCTACCTAGTATTAATAAAACACCTTTTGTATTTATATATTATTGTTGTGATGATATTAAGATTTTTAATACCATGCTTAAAAGCTTGTTTATAATAATAAATGTGATTATAAAATAAAACGTTTTTCATTTGTTTCTTGTTACCCTATAAAATTATCATTTGGGAGGTAAGTTAGAATGTCTTAAATCATTCCAATAAGAATAAGAGTTCAGTATAGGGGATACGGTACAAACATTCTCAGCAGCGTTTATTTTAGAGATGAAATGGATATTCGGTTACTATCCAGCATCCGGCCACTATATTACGAATCAGCCTATTGCCGGATAGTAACCTAATAGCCGGCCGAAGTCTAATAGTTAAAAATAAATAAAACCAGTAGACAAAAACAAATATATTTTTATTTTCTCTTAAATTTAGGTGCTTGTACTAAAAATGTGATAATGGCAAATATTATTATATTTCACCATAATTATGGTGAATAAATACAAACTTTTCAGCATTTAGAGGTAATAAGCGATTACGTTTACTTTCATATATTGCTAGCTTCAGAAAAGAGTCTCTCACTGTATAACCTGCTACAAGGAGATGATAGGTATATCTTGGCAAACTTTTCCAAAATTGCGTACTGCTTAAAGTTAGCTAACTACCATGTGCGATGGTAATGAGTTTTTTTTACCTTGAATGTATCATTTCTTGCATGCTTGTGTGAGAAATAATAATACTATTCAAGTGGGCCTGAACCTAATATATTCGTAACAGGTATACGTATTATAATACTGCCATACATCAGATATATCGATACTGGCTCCATAGATATTAGCGTTTTTTTAATATTTTTTTTTTATTATTTATGGAGAAAATACAGATACAGACAGTAGTAATATTGAAACAATATAGAAATATTTGGAGAACTCGCCTGTATCCTAACCTATTTATCACTGATTAATGTGGTAAAGATAAATAAACAAACAATCATTAAAAATAATATTTACACAAGTTAATGAATTTAAGATTGTGTTACACAGAAAATTTATGAAAAGGTGTACAATTTCTAAATAATAGAGTAACAGAAGGTAAATAATAGAGTAACAGAAGGTAACAAACTTTACAAATAATACTTACATGAATGTAAGGGAAAAAATTATTATTAAATTTAAAATATTGCCATACAAGGAAACAATAAAAAAGCCCATAATGTCCAAACCAGTTTGTTTGTTTAATATTATTATATGAAAACAGCTTTCAATTCTCTTTTAAAAGCACTACATGTATCAAAGAATATGTCGGAACCCATCATAGTTAGATTTTGATTAAATAACTCGCACATTCTTCTGATTGGATCCCTGACACCAGCATTTGTATGCGTCCGGCTAATGTGGAATATGTGGTTAGACCTAGTTTTTCTGGATGGTATTTTGAAGTTTATTAGTTGGAGTAAGGTAGGACAGTTGATAATGTTATTGCACACTTTATATAGGGTAATGAGATCGAGGTATTTTCGCCGGTTAGTGAGGGTGGAGACATTATAGATTGAGAGCATATGTGCGTATCCCCATTTAGGTGCGCTCATTCTGTAATTAAGGCAATGCAGAAATTTTCTTTGAATGCTTTCAATATTGGTCTTTGTAGATACCGTAGAGTGGAGTCCATATGGGGGCGCAGTATTCAAATTGAGAACGGACCAGCGTATAGCAAAGGAGGAGGTAGGTTTCAGGTTTTCGAAATACACGGCTGTTTCTGATAACAAAGCCTAGCATGCAGTAAGCTTTATTTACAATATTATCAATGTGCACATCGAAATGAAGTTTTGCATCAAAAAGTATGCCTAACTCTCTTATACTATATACGCGCTCGAGTGAGTAGTTGCCAATATAATAATTGTTTGTGATAGCTTTATGATTTTTAGTGAAGCTTATTTGTTTACATTTGTTGTAACTTAGATTCAATTTATGATCATTGCAAAATGCTTTAAACCTTACTAAATCTCCTCGGATGAGCAGACAATCATTTATATTCCTAACAACGGTGAATATTTTTATGTCATCAGCGTACAAGAGAAACAAACAGTGCAAAAAACATTTAGTAACGCTATTGATAAAAAGTATAAATAACAGTGGACCCAGGATTGATCCTTGTTCTAACCGATCCGGCCGTTACGAGTATGTAAGCGATATTTATTTAATACGTGATTTCTGATATTCAGTATCGGTATATCGTATATCGATATTTAATACTTGCGTTCTTGACCGATCTCGATATATTCGATACAAGCATCATGTCAAGTATTCGTCGTTATACGATATTGACAATGTACCTATCCATATCGGTATCGCTGTATAAGGCAAGTTCCAAGTTGAAACGCGGTTTTGCCCGCCGCCATACTCTGAAATCAGGCGTCGGTGCATTATATTATATTGATATTATTTTTGATTGATACACTGAGAAAGTTTAAAAGTAATTATGGGAATCTTTTGGAAAATTTGAGAAAATAAACAATCCCGTTTTCGGTCATTAATCTATAATAATAAATGGATGATTTATACAGCACCGTTTTTATATAAAATCACGTCTAGGGCACTACTTTTGATTCCGTAAAAAGCATGTGTTCAATTCCTAACATTATACATATATTTAATTGTTTATAACACGAAAGCGAATGGTAGAAGAAGTCAGTGACACCCAAGGATGACATGGCACGATCAAATGAACCAAATACTTGAGTCGGATCACGTCAAGAGTCAGAACAACAGAAGAATATGTATGAATGAGAATGGTAAAAGAAGTCGGTGACACCCAAGGATGACATGGCACGATCAAGTGAACAGATTAATTGAGTCGGATCATGTCAAGAGTCTGAACAGCAGAAGAATATGTATGAATGAGAATGGTAAAAGAAGTCAGTGACGCCCAAGATAACATGGCACGATCAAGTGAACCAATTAATTGAGCCGGATCATGTCAAGAGTCAGAACAACAAAAGAATATGTATGAATGAGAATGGTAGAAGAAGTCAGTGACGCCCGAGATGACATGGCACGATCAAGTGAACCAAATACTTGAGTCGGGTCATGTCAAGAGTCAGAACAATAGAAAAGTATGAGAATGGTAGAAGAAGTCCGTGACGCTCAAGATGACATGGCATAATCAAATTAACTAAATACTTAAGTTGGGCCACAGTCAGAATAACAGAATAATCTGTATAAGATGGTATATGAATCTGAATTAAGCAAGGAGTGTGTGCCAAGACCGAGTTGTTTGGCGGTCTATCCTCTCTGCATAATCCTGCAGTGAAACGGTGCGATGATTACTTTGCAGATGGATATTTGATAAAGAAAGATTTTGTAAGAGTTTGTTCATCCAAAACTTTCGTTGCAAAAATTATGAAACATCACAGGTATTATTCGTGAACACAATATTTCAATACTTTATTTTAAAATGTCACCGAGAAAACAAGGATTTAAAAAATGCTGAAAAAACCATATCGGAAAGATCGGCCTTTGTCAATCTGTATCCGCGTGGGGAAAAACACAATTTCGGAAACATAGTTCTTGATATTTAGTTTCGTATTTTATCGTCAGAGGCCACAGAAGACCCAACGGTAATGATTTTATGGTAATCCCCGTCTCTGGGACATTTTATTCGTCAATGGCCAAACCCAAATCATTTTATTTGGACCATGACATCCATCACAAACACTTGAAGTATGTACACAATGTCTCATTATCTTTTTGTTGTCTTTTTAATTAATATGTATTACCTAAGCATACAGACAAACATGGACAACAAAACTTTAGATCACATGATTCCTAGCTCTTTAAATATGTTACCCGCTAAAATAAAAAAAATCTATTGAAACTAAACAGTTAATAAATATGTTGAAAACTTGGCTACCTGGAAGGAACTATCTGTATTAGATAATTAGGAAATATTTTTTATGTACGATTTAATGTTGTCATTTATGTTTTCATTTGTTTGATAAATTTTTTTTTGGGTAAGATTCTTACGAAATATTTATGTTTTAAGTTTGTTACTTATGTTTTTATTTTATATAGATATATATTGTAAATTAAACTTAACTGTAAATTAGCATAAGGTTTTGAATAACGAGTTCCCATTATACAAACTACTTAAAAGTAGTTTATCGGAACTCTTTGCCTTATATTTTTGTAAAATGTCTTAAATTAATAAAAAAATAAATAAACATATATCATGTAACTTTCATTAGGTATACTACTTTCTGCAAAATGTATGGAATTTATTTATTTTTTTATTTGTGTGGTATGTTTATTGTTGCGTCATTTTTTGTTACTTTTCGTTACTTTTCGTTACTTGACAAAGATATTAGACTTTTATACAAAATAACAGGAGGCTTTCCTGGAGTATTTTTTTACTGATGACGTTAAATCTATAAATCGATTTCAATCAGACGGCCTCCATGGTCGAGGGGTAAGGCTCTCGACTACGAATCCGAAGGTCGCAGGTTCAAATCCCGGCGTGCGCAAGTAAATTTTATTTAATTAATTTGTGCTGTTTCACAATTAATTCATTTTAAAAATAATATATATATTATATTTGCACACGTTCCAGAGTGGAAGATACTACCAGTATCGCCCTGGTGAAAGACCACCATTCAGAATTGAAACATTGCTTGAAATGGCTTTTAGCCGTGTTTGGTGAGCAGATCTGAATAGCCAGGTATTTCCCCACCTTCCTCTCCCCCTTCTCCTTCCTCTCCACAATACCTTCAGCCTCACAACATTTCCCAATTGGGGATGCCATAGTCTCACTGGCTCAAGACGGTTGGGACTCTTGTGCGGTTTTCATATTAAAAAAAAGGACAAAAATTAAATGGCAGTACAAAGATGGCGCATAGGAAAATCAAAGAAATTAAAAAAAAAAACAATGCTTTAAGTGCATTTGTTTAACTTTGCTCAAATGGTATTCAGAAATTAGTGGTACATTCCGAAAGCAGATGCTACGTTATATTCTATGATAAATTAATCTTTAAACCCTTTTTTATTTAACCCCACGAGGAAGACAATTACATTGAAAGGCAATTTTTTTGTATTTCAGAAATTGTATGTATCGAAATAACCCTGTATTATGTATTAGATAAATAAAACATAAAATCAAATTCACATATCAAAATTATAAATTACAAAGTAGATAAAAACATTTGAATATCAACACATTTCAAAGACAAAGTCAGTACCTTGGTGTTGCCATAGTAACTGCATTTTGAATTTCCAAAATAATAAATATGTACAAAAATGCCAAGCTATACAAATAAGCACTAGTTAACGAAAATGGCAGATAACCAGCTGTAGTCTGACATCGCCGTAACTTTAAGTACTGCGTCCAAAATATTAATCCGATTACTAATTATAATAAGGACACCATAATATTATTATAAACTTGACTATTGTTTCTGTGCTAAATAAATCTTAAAAATTTCAAGCTAAAAAAGTTAGTTAAAATAAATTATAAGGGGCGGAGAGATTTGCAACTAATTTCAAAATTACTAGGTTAAACGTATTAACTAATCGGATTAACTGATTACACAATTATAAAAAAATTACAATCGTGTACATTCATATTTCCGATTGTGGAACAAGATGCATAATTTATCGTATACGAATCAAATAAGATTGCATTGTGTGAACAAGTCTTAATATTGAGTTTCCAAAATTGGTCGCTAGGTGGCACAAAACAAGTATCATTTGTTTTGGTCTAAATTTTCTTGTTTGTGGTCTGTGTTGTGTTTTCAATAATTAGTTACTGTGCCTCATAATCGCGGTTATTTAAAGATATAACCCACGTTTATTTGTGAGTTATTACAAGTGACATCAAAAGGAAACTTGCCCCCGTCATTCCACGGAGATTGGAGGTAAATTGAAAATGATCGTAGAATTTTGTTTATATTCGCTGTCAAACGTCGCAAGTTAGTTAGCAAGGTCTCATTACAAGCGCATAATGTTTAAAATTTTAATTGGATTGTCATTTATCAATTTGTTTTGACAGTTTAGATGAAATATTGCATTATTTGTGTGATTTGACAGTACGGTCAAGTGGAGCGAGCGAACGGAGTGAAGTGCGCAGCACATGTTCAATGCGCGCGAAGTTTAAACTCAAACGTATTTTTACTTTAAATTCCTGTCATCTAAGCATAATGTTATATATGATAAAACTTTACGTTAATTTGTATTATTATACATTTTTATATTCTAACATAGGTATATAACGTTGCCATAAACTGTTTTATTAAAATTGAATTTTATACACAAATTCGTGGGTACCTACTGAATTTTAACACCTACAGAGCCCCGGACCTGCCATACTTGTCATATTGTACAAAAACAGGGCTCAATCTCTGAAGGGGGGTGCCGTGAAAATAAATATCGTATTTAAAATTACTTAAAATATTCCCTAATTAATGTAAAGACATCCCAAATTCATGTAATTTTTCCCCTAATTAATGTAAAAATTACCCATAATGTGGGATAATTACATAATATATTTTTCCTGGCAATATTTGAACGCATCCGCCGCTAGAGGTACCAAACTGTGCAATCGGAAGTTGGCCTGCTCAGTATGGACTATGCACGGTAATTTCTTAAGATTCGTATGAACATGAAGTGTGCAAGATTATTTTTCTATTGAAACACCTTGTGCACACTCAGCTGAATTAACTACCATCGAAATAATACATAATGCACGGCGCTTCTTCCATACATTGAGATGGCAACATGCTACACTAGCGCCCCCAGCGGCGCGCGTTGGTAGAAATGTTTTTTACACAATTTAATAGATTTTCTGTGAAATATATTTTTAATAAATTATGCAAATAGAAAATTCATAAAATAAATATTAGGTAACCCACAGATGACCTTACTGCTTTTTTTGCTCATAAATGAAAAAAAATAAATTAATTAGGGTATTAGGTTTGCAATAACAGTTATAAACCTCGCCGCAAGACGCTCGTGCTTGGTCTGGTGGTTTAGAAAGGGAATAAAATGCTTATTTAACGAGAAATGTAACGCCTTGAAATTTAACTGTAAGAATAGGAAGTAAGATTTGTAAAGCGCCCTTGAGGTGATTTTTCACAAAAACGGCGCTATAAAAATCATCCGAATATTATTATTATTATTAACATAACCTTCAGCTATCACTGGCAGGTCTGACACGAGAGATGCTTAGTTAATCCTCTGCTTGGAGTTCAGCTAACCCAGAGGGAGAACAAATTCTCAGTCCTCACGCGCCCACGGTCTGACACAAGATACGCTTAGTTAATCGGTCTGCTTGTAGTTCAGTGACCGATAGGAAGAATACTCGTTAGAACCCTGGTGGCAGGACAGACACAGGTATACCCTGGTTATCAGTAAACCGGAGGGTGGAGGAAACCAATAACATTCCCTTCGGGATGACCGGGACAGGTGTAACCTGATTCTCAGTGAACCCCTACAAATATATGTTAAGATCATTACATATTCCATTGTCGTTGAATTGTTATACTGTCGTATCATTGCTAACTAACTCGTAAATTGATTAGACACAAAATAAAGACTTATTGTGCTCTCGGTACAAATTGTGCATTTATTTAATGAACCCGTACAGTATGACATTAATAATATTTGTTGTTAGACCATTCTACGTAGGTACTAGTCATTTCAACAGTTCGTTTTTTAAACATGTTCTATGTTGGACACTAGCTTCCTTGCTCGAAATTCTGCTAAACAGCGCTAAAATACACTTCCCTCGTTCCACTGTTTATTTGTTTTTAATAAATTGAAACTATTAATAAATAACCAATCAAATAGTGATCGGTGAAAATAGTTTGCGGGTTTTTGACAACCAAAACAAAGACCTCAGTGTTGCCATAGTAATGACATTTCGTAGTTCCATAATAATAAATATCTACATTTAAATGCCAAGCTGTATAATCTTTTTCTATTAATTTGATAGAAATACGATAATCTTGCAAATGGTAATACTGCTTTCATACGGTTAGAGACAGTGGAAATTCACTTACATTCCATTAAAATAACTTACAACCATTTCCCTTTGGTCAGTGACCCGTCCATAATAATATAGTATAGGGTGTTTTTTTTAGAGGTTTGGTTTGGTGTTATTTATAGGTATACAAATTCAAAATGAAAAAAAACACATTAAAATAATGTTAATGTCTATGATATTGGCTTTATTTAATAGATAATTTTAGGGCATTACTGTTTAAATAAATATGATTTCGGCCATATGAGTGCCACGGCTAGCTCGAATGAACCGCAATCGTGAAATCCAATTTTCGACAAGTTTATCGAGCAACTGGGGCCGTATATCGGCAATAACACGGCGAATGTTGGCGTCCAAATGGTCCAACGTCTCTGGTTTATCAGCATAGACTAGTGACTTCACATACATCCAAAGAAAGTAATCTAA
The DNA here is from genome assembly GCA_022606495.2 of Halesus radiatus. Lineage (NCBI taxonomy): Eukaryota > Metazoa > Arthropoda > Insecta > Trichoptera > Limnephilidae > Halesus > Halesus radiatus. The sequence continues at coordinate 29,712 of JAHDVE020011698.1, forward strand.
TGGTGTGAGATCACACGACCGTGGAGGCCAGTTCACAGGTCCATTACGTGAAATTATGCGCTCACCAAATGTTTCCCGCAATAAATTGATGGTGGCACCCGCCGTGTGCCATGTTGCGCCATCTTGACATAAAATTATCTATTTAATGTTTTTTTTTTTTTAAATTTTGAATTTGTATACCTCTTAATATAAAAAAAACCTTTATTATCTCTTCATTGGACCCGCCACTTTTATTAGGCACCTCATTAACACGAATTAACATTCGGGGACTACAGTAAACTCGAAATTATTCACTTTTCTTCATTTCACTTTACAACCACTTTTATTACCCACCTTATAAACATGAACTGACATTACAGGACTGTTGTACTAAGCTCACTATTATTCTCTTTTCCTCATTTCGCTTTTCATAACATCGCTTCATTTTACATCCACTTTCCCTAACAGGGTAAGTGACCCACCGCTTCTATTACAAACATTTTTAACGTCAAGTAACATTCCAGAACTTCACTAAGCTATTATTTCTATTTCCTCTATTTCACTTTTCATAACTTTGCAACCACTTACTCTAGAGGGTCAGCGACCCACTACTAAAAATGTTAAGTAAAATACAAAGTTCCTAATGATTTCCCTTCACTTTTCAACCGCTTTCCCTAAGAGAGTAAGTGCCCCACCGCTTCTCTATGCACCTTGTTTTTAAATCAAGAAGTCAGTTTCCTGTTCTACAATAACCTCACTATTTCACTAATTTTGCTTTTCATAGCTTCATTTTGCAACCACTTTCTCTAAGAGGGTAAGTCACCCACAGCTTATATTATGCACCTTTTTAAGACGAAGTAACGTTGCAGGTCTGCAGCTGGTTCCAGGTCGGGATGAGCTGTGAGCTCGAGCCATGACGAGTCCGCCTCGTGATCCTCCCAGACTATCAGGTGAGTCATCACTCCTCACAACTTATACTTACTATCCTTTTTCATTCTCTAGAACTGAATAGTAAAAATACCGGTTAGTAGCAAGTTAGTCCCACCCAGGTGTCGCGGGTTCAATCAAAGGTTTGGATCGCATATACGATATAGGATTTTTTTTAGAGGTATACAAATTCAAAATGAATATTGTTTTCACCCGTTCACCGAAGCTACGACGCGCATAATGGACACGCGGTTTCAACTCTTGCACTAGCTGGATCTTGTAAGCTTTTAAGCCAAGATATTTCCGCAGAATCTTCTACGAAGTGGATGGGCACAGCTCCAATTGCTGTGCACGATGGCGAATCGACTCATTCGGATTCTCCTCAACACTACGCTCCACAGCAGCAATAACTTCTTCTGTTCGCACTGTTTGTTGTCTTTGTGGATGCGTATTATCCACTAGAGTGTACGTGGTGCGAAAACGATCCATAGTCTTCTGAATAACTTTTTCGGATGGACGATTATGTCGACCGTAAAATGGACGTAGTGCACGATAAGTTTGGCGAACCGAACCATGATTTTCAAAATAAATTTGCACAATTTGCAAGCACTGTTCTGACGTCAGTCTGTCTATTCATGGTGAAATGGCAAAACGTACTGACTACAAATCAACTGTCAACAGTGTCAACTGTCAAATTGACAGTCTGTAAAAACAATGTTGCCAGTTTAAAAACCAAACCTCTGAAAAAAAAACACCCTTTACAAAGTCTGATCAGATCTTAATCTTCTTTGAGAAATATTACCTAAAATATCTCATTTCATTATCCTCCACACAGCATCCCCAAAGATGATATAGACCTTGAGGGAAATTATTTCCTCCTTGGTCTCCTGTGTGAAGTTACTGTAAAAAAAAATACCAATTATTTTAGCAATAATGAAATTTTCAAAAAAAAGAATTAATTGCAATAAATAATGTGCATTTTAAAATTAAATTTATATCAGCCGTGTGCATGATGAGATAAAATTCAAAACAAAGAAAATTTATTGATCGTGACTCACTTCTTTCTCCATGAGTGGGATTCTCGAATTTCATGAAATTTGAAACTGCTTGTAATTGAACCATGTTGTTGTCATAATTTCCATTTTTACTCATTCTTGAGTTTCCCAGTTAGGTAAGTATACATACGTTTGCCTTTGGAGTGAAAATAGATCTCACTTATGTGAATATTTATCTAAAAAATAAGTAAAAACTTTTTTATTTCTCTGTTGTAATAAAAATCTCGAATGATCGTTATTTTAATATTTTTATAAACAATAATTATTAATCTAAAACACTCATCCAAATTGAAAAAACCTTCCGAGCAAAGATAAATGTCGCCGGCAGGACTCGAACCCGCACCCTTCTAATATCCGGTCAGATGCTCTACCGTTGAGCTACGTCGGCTTATCGCAAAACCGCCAAGTTAATCAATATATTCTAGTGTTCCATTCAATAATTACTGTTTTTATTATATTTTCACCTGTAAACAACCAACTTTTTATTAATATGAGAGAGGCTTGTAACGGCTAAATCCCTCAAATAGATAGCGTCGAGACAAATTATGTCTACATTTTATTGGTGAAAATTGCTTTGACTTGTCAAATATTTATTAATTGATAAACTAAAGTTCTTAAAAACTTAAGACAAGATTTTTTGTGCATAGCGCAAAGGGTAACAATTATTATTTTTATAAACAATAATTATTAATCTAAAACACTCATCCAAATTGAAAAAACCTTCCGAGCAAAGATAAATGTCGCCGGCAGGACTCGAACCCGCACCCTTCTAATATCCGGTCAGATGCTCTACCTCTCTCTCTCTATGTTATTTTAATACACTTAATTAAATACGTTCGAATCATTTTCGATCTAAAAGTATCGACTTGCTTTTGATATCGTAAGGCTAAACGAAACGTAATCCGAACTCGCAGATGGCGCTAATTTAAATATTTTAGAATAAAATAAAATAAAAACACTTTTATAAGGTAATGCTTTTAAATACTGAAATGAATTGTTTGTTGGCGGGTATACACACGGAATATGAAATGGTATAAATTGTTACTGTAAATTTAAAGCTCAAGTCCTTCAAGAAACTTATTAAAATACAATATATTATCGTAAAACTACTGACATACAGTATTTTTATAAGTTTCTTGAAGGACTTAAGCTTTAAACTTGCAATAAAAAATTATTCTCTTTCATATTCCGTATGTACCCGCCAACAAACAATTCATCTCAAGATTTAAAGACATTAAAGTATCAAAATTGTTTTTTTTTCTAAAATATTTTAGTTAACTTCAGCTGTGAGTGCGTATCACATTTGTTTAACCTTAATAGCGTTAGAACATGATACTCAAGAATCAAGTCACTTTTTCGAAAAGCGCGTACGATTTGAACCATTCGAATTTCTAGAATAGGGCCCCATTTTAAATCCCAAATTTTAAGTTCTTCCATCTTACCTCCACGAAGTCAACATCGATTATTCCCGAAATTTTAGCAATATTTCCTTTAATGTCTCGTTTTGCGTGTTCCCATGTTATATCATTAGACACGCTTAATCTTTATGAGTATATTATGTCTACCGCTTCTGAAAACAATTGCTTCGGCAAAATACGCAATTCGGGATAGTCCGTTTAAATTGACTTATTACAGATGCGGAAACCTCTAAATGTGGGATGTAAGATGTGTTTTACGCGTGCCAGACAACTATCCCAAACCCCGAATGACTATAAATGGGTTATTTCTTCTAGTTTGTACAAGAAGTTATGTCATGAGTTGGTTGGCCCACAAGATGTAAACTAGCGAACGAAAGTTTCGCCAAATAAATTTAGCTTTTAATAATAGGTCTTAAGGTTGTTAAATTTTACTTTCTCATTTGCATGGTAATGTCTGTACTACATTAACGAATTATGGGAAATATGGATGCAAATAACAACCGCACATAAATTTTAACAACTTCGTAATGACAAGGTACCCTATTTATGGTTATATTTTCGTTTTAATTAATTATTATTTTTATTTTGAGCTAATTGCTTCGTGTGAACATTTCTCGGTAAAATAACTAGCACGAATGCCTATACTTTTTTTTAACCCTTTCAATCCTGAATTAAAACTGGCAGTGATGAAAAAAAAGGGTATTTTTATTTATTTATTTATAAAATACATGATGTTTAATGGAGACATTTACATGGAGTAGATACATTAGATCACCATACTAGGCGGCTGCCTGTTTCATGGTGACCAATGGAGTATAGTTACTTTGTATCGAGTCTAGTGTAAACATATGGATTTATTATATTAATTATATTAACATGCTGATAATTGGAAAAAATTATAAAAGAAAGTACAAGATAGAAAGGAGAAAAATGCATGCGTAAATTAGATCACAAAAATATAATTTTTTTTATATGTGCAAGCATGCACACATATGCACACATTCATACACGTGCAAACACATATGCGTACAATATACACATATATGTACGCATATATACACACACATACACACATCCTTATGTATGTATAGATATACACACATATTTACATATATGTATATATTTTTAATAACTTATTGAAGCTTATAAACCTCGTTGTAATATCGCCGTTATAAAAGAAAAGTGACCATCTACAAAAATGACAAAATGGAGATTATTGACTTTTTGACATAGTAAAATAGTATATCCAAAAAGATTTTTACTTTTAAAAAATATGACCATTTGATGGAATAATAATAATAAATAAAAACTATTATTCAGATTTATTAACACTTCTTAATAGTAATTTTATTTGTTCTTTAATGTTTATTTCGTGTTATATGTATTTTACCTTTATAAATATATTTTTTACAGTAACTCCACACAGGAGACCAGACCCTGAAGGAAATAATTTCCCTCGAGGCCTATATCATCTTTGGGGATGCTGTGGGAGGGTCTTTTAGAAGATAGGAAGGAGTGAACTTGAGTCTTGAAGAGACCCATGTTGTAGGATGGAGAAAACACAGAGGCCAGCAGATCATTCCACAGCCGAGCTGTTGAACACAAGAACATGTTTTCATGTGTCAAATGTCAACCGTGTGCAAATATTGGGCGCGCATTTGGCTTGTTTCCCGACTATGCACCGGTGCCGAAGGGGTCAAAGACGCTAGTTCCTCAGAGCACCTTCCATTAAAATCCGGTAGAACAAGGACAGCATTCTCACCTGACGTGTGCTCCAAAGATTGCAGTCTGTTTGTTAATATAAGCGAATCTATCAAACGGACCGCCCGTTTCTGCACAGAGTCAAGGGTTTTTTCAGATATTTTGGTACTCCCAACCAGAGGTGGCTGCCAAATTTTATAGTGGGGCGCACTTGCGATTTGTACAGAGTCAGCAGTTGTGTACTATTAAAGTTTCTGAGGGCTCTGTACAATACGCCCAGCTTCTGAGAGGCTAACTTTACTCTGGCTTAGATGGAGCCCCCATACCTGAGCTGGTCACTTAAGGTTATACCAAGCATATCAGTGGAGGGCTTGTTGGGAAGATAGCGTCCATTAAAGGAGACTAGATTGTCATGTAGATCCCTTTTAGACGTAAATAATACGCAATACATAGGGTGGACCAGTACCTGCGTGGTTTTATAAATGTGTTCACACCCCGTTAAATATTTTATTCATCAAAGTCGTGAGTTTATTGCGAATAACAAATACATGGCTCCGTATTGCGCCAAGTATCGCGGGGAAACGCGACCATTCGGGTCGGAATCGTGTGCCAAGATACAATCGGTATGTATCATTCACAACATTATTCTATTTGGTAGCAATATTCAGAGGAAAGTGGACGACACTAGTTCTTCGCTATTTACGGACTTTTTGATAGATTGGCATACAGAGTAGCGGACCAATGCTTTTTCAAAAATGATGATTTATTGAAGATTATTGGTTTTGTATGGTATGAGAAAATGGCTGCAGGGTGTGATCTTTCTGGGAATTTGTTTGGCCTTTTTATATTGTGTTAATCCGGTCGTGACCATGAGGTCCAATACCTGCGTAGAAGGATTCTGGGTATATTTCTATAAAAGGGGAACTACGATGTAATTAGGAGCCCTCTTCCACAGTATGGGTGGGGGGAGGAGGAGATAACTAAAGATTGGAAGGAGGAGAAAGAGACAGATGATGTGGGGAATGAGAACATATTCAAAATATCCCAATCCACCCCCTGCTTCAACGCCTAATGATTTGAACATGATTTTCTAATAATGCTAAGTTAGTATATATTCATCCCTGAAGGAGGAAGGATGGTTCCGAAACCGGTCGGAATAATACTCTTAAATTTAAATGGTGTTACACTAAATGTCCACGCCAGTAAGTCCTCGATCTACCCAATAGTGTAAAATCTTGGACTTTTGGATGGATTGAATTTGTCGAGAAAATCTTGATGTGGATGGGTGATCGTTACTTAGACTAGATAAAAACACTACCGTTATTAACACTGAGTATATTTCTGGTGAATAATACAAATGGTCTAGTGAGGCTTGAATATCTCTATAGTAAGTTAATGAAGGTTAATGTTGTTTACTGAGAAGTTCGTGAGACGAGAAGGATGAATTATGCAATTGATTTTATTTAAAACTTTGACAATTTAAATCATGAAGGGGTAGAATGACTAGAATTTGGGAAATTGACTATTTTTGGCTGCGTTTGCTGCACTGAGCTAAGAACATGATATATAAGAGTGCAGCCACATAAGTTATTATTATTATTTTTTAATTAGCATCCCCCTTGAGGTGAACCTTTACAAAACTGCGCTATAGAAATTAACTATTATTATATGTTTTAAGCTGTTATTCTGTAAACATATTTATGCTTACACGATATTTTGTATTTTCGACTGCTTATTTAAATAGTCGCTAATAAAAAATTAATAAAAAAAACCTCCCACAAACAAGGCTTCGTTTGATGCAAAGCAAGAAAGTTTTCCCAAAAATTTCTATCGAAAAAAGCTATAATTTCGGTTTTGAACCTTGCAAATACAACCAATCTATAGGACTATGAATAACATCATGCTCGGCTAACCGATCGTGGATTTTTGTTTTTTTTTAATAAACTTTAAAAAAAATCGAAATATAAAACAAAAAGTTCCGATGAACTATTTTTTAGCAGTTTTTGGCTAGCGGGCGAATTGAAACAAAGAATAACATTGAAGGAATAATACTTATGATTAAAATAATAATCCTTCTCTAAATACTGAATACTAAGTGAGTTTCTTTTATTTTTTTACCGTTATTACTGCCTTTCTTCTTGTCACCCTATTTAATTAGGGGTGCTATTTGCAGACTAGCAACCTCCACAGTACTCCACGCCCCAAGTTGCCAAAGCTCCTTGTATTTGATGAATCGAGTTACGTTAAGTTGAAGCTATAAAATCCATCATAAAACGTAATCGCCCTCTGCAATCTCGCGGTTTAATATGACCACGTAGCGTAAGCGAAACGTTACGTGAATTGTTAATTCCGTTCTGGATATTGAAGTCGATCCGAAATTCAAATTCTCGGGAAAGACTTCAGAAGGGACTGGACAATAACGCAATCAATTTGCTGGGACGTGTTTTTGTTATTGTTGTTGTTTCCAAACGAGTATTATATTCCTTCAGTGGAGATTTTGACTTGCATTTGAATAATATTTGATCGACTAAAAAGTACTTTTTTTTAGCTAAAATGACCTTTCTATCTTAAATTCTTTAAAAGTTTTTTTTCATTGGTAAAATAATTTATAATGTTTCAATTTTTCAAAGCCCGCTAAAACGCACGAAATGGCCGGTCGGTTTTGAGGTGAAAATGTCAAATGTCAAAACAAGGATGAGCTTTACCGCACATCATTTTATATTCTATTCATAGTAAACCATAACTAAACACCAGTAATAATGTACCTAGAATCTTTAACTCCAAGAATAATAATAATATTTACAATCCTCAACACGGGAAATCCCAGTGATACCATTATTTTAAATTATGTACATACCCTACATAATGTATGCACTTATTCTCTTCTTATTGTGGTGAAGTTTAATTTGGGAGGCGGATTTGGGTATCGCCACCCGGGGAACTATTCATTGAATAAGCAACACTTCTTCCATAGGTACCCCAAGTGTTTCGTTACGTTTGGTGATTTAGCAGGAGTGAGTCACCCAACCTCACGCCATTAACCCAGGATGGGGTGAGGTTTGTGCAGGTCGCGGCGGCGGATGCGTCTTCCCACCAACTGCGCAGCGGGGCTTCCTCTCCTTATTTTCTTAAAAAGACCCTCCATATAGCATCCTCAAAAATGGCATAGGCTCTGAGGTAAATTATTTTCCTCGGGGCCTCCTGTGTGGAGTTACTGTTTTAATTTTTTTTTATAACAGTCTGAACGCTGCATCTCCACAAATCTTTCGGCACCCTTGAGATCACAAGTCTCTCACGTATTGCATCTTTCTAATGATGTATTAGTGGATCGTTGGGCGTTCAAAAAGAACTATCCATAAGCTTCGTCCACACAACGCACATTCCCCATTGGAAAATAAAGTGCTAAATAAGGTGTATGTAATCATTTGTGACTATAATAATATATGTTCATTAATGTTCAACTATTGTCTTGCCAATGAGTTGCACGCAGTGGCGTGCACAGAGTTCTCAACCAGGGTAGGCAGTACAAAAACAGCGAATTCATTGATATTAGTTGCTGGCTTTAGCCGATGTTGGGTTGGGATTACCTGCCACATCAAATATTCAAAAACCGCCTTATTTATGCATATTACAGGCCAATTACTGGATACATAAAGTTAACATGTTTTTTTGACCGCCCAATTGCATTAAAGAAAGCCATCATAATACGATAATTATTTCGTTAGTAAAGTTGTACTAATTAATAGAGGTACCAACAGATGGCACTGATTGCAACATTTGTGATTTGTATCGAAAGGTACAGCTTTTTTCGACACTAACTACATGTACATTTTTTGTGTAGAATACAGTAACATTTGAATTATGACATGCGAGTTATTTTGCATACTTAGTTCCTGCTTTTGTCACGTTTCGTAGCTTTAATTGATTTATTCCAATCATTTTGTAAATTTTTATATTATTTATATTTTGTTGTGAGTAAAGCATGGTAGGCAGGACAAGTATATTGGGGTATTTAGGAAGAACCGTTTATTCTGCTACACTTTACTCCCACGTAATACAAAAAACGTAATTGATTAGGTACCACGTAATAAATTATAGCAAGCATAGTCGGCTATTCTGAGAAGAAATAATTGTTGTTGATTGAACCATTTTGCACGTGATGCAAAGCTTATTTTTAATAAGGAAACTGGTTATTATAATCATGAACACAATTGATTTTCATGTATGGGTAAGCTACACGTAGCCAGTAGCAAGGACAGTAATAAGTGGCAACTAAATTATTCATATAATTTTAAGTCACTGTCCGCGTGTGGACACTGCTTTAAGTAATAAGTAGTAAGTTACTGTTAAGTACCAATTTAGTTGTCTCGATTAGAATTTTTTCCTATTTCTTCGGTTAAGTAACCCCCTCCACATTGCGCGCGCATCCTTATAGTTAGGTGGTGGCTATTGTCACACTGTTTAGGCACGCGCACGACAAAGTTTTACTACAAATACAAGAGTTTACTGAATCACTTTAATCATAATTATCACTTTCCTCAGAACAGTAAGTTAGTTACCACTACTTCCGTGCTACTGGCCACGTGTAACTTACACATAAAGCGCCCCGAAGACGGTCAATATGACATGTTTACGTGAATTTGCGTCACTGATCGTATACAGAGTGATTGAAGCGATTGACAATTACGACTTTTCATTGACGGGGAATGATGGGTGAATGTTGAATGAGCGCATTAACAAGTGCCATTGACAAGTGATATCGACCGTCTCCAATAAATGTAATAATACATTAATATAACCATCTAAATCGGAAGATACTAATTTGTTGCATTCCCATTGAAAATGTTGTATAAAATGTGAATTTGGTTGAGTCGCGCAATTTGAATTCACTTAAACAACACAAACTTAGGATTGTGTGTATTGGTGCATATTTATACACTCCCAACAGTTATATCCTTGCCATAAATCACCGAGAAACAGGCTTTTGTCTTGCTAACGCATACTTATTGTATTTAGTCAAAAGGGACAAAAAGTTTAAAGGTTAATCGAATTTGAATATTCTAGTTTAAGGGCATTCGATACTCACCTAATAATAACGCTACGCCCTCACAGATGGGGTTAGTTTAAATATTTTAGAAATAAATCGTCTTCAGCACATAATGCTTTTAAATATTGAGATAAATAATTTATCTCTACAATTAACAATAAGGAACTCCAGTAAAAATATTATCGCTTTAAAACAATACATTCATACAGATCAGAAAAAGCCGATTCTGAATATGTAGCTTTTATATACGTAGAATTTACAAATCGTTATCTAAAAGTGAATTAAAAACGATTAAATAAAAGACCATTCAGGAAATAAAAGTGGAATATAGTTTAAAAAAGTGTATTTTATTTAATCATTTTAATGGAATTCCACCATATATTAACAGTTGCAAAAATGGATATATTGAATTAAAAACCATCTCATAAAAACACCATGTTGTGTTGGTACCATTGTTTCTGACGTCACATGAGTACCTACATGTTCCAGTTTCATAGGAAATGTACCCACATTGTGTAGGTATCAGTATACAATGAATGTTAAAGCAATATTTTCTTAAAAGAAGTTGAGTCCTTAAACATACACTACGGTATTTACATTTTAAAGCTACTTAATTTTTAGGTTAATTTCAAAATTAGTCTACCGGCATCACACGGTAATATTTATTTATTCTTAAATTTAAAAAAAAACATAAACCAAAACATTAGCCACTCATCTCACTAGGACAGTCCTGTGTTGAGATGAGTGGTTTTACAATTTTAGTGAAACGGTTATCAAATATGTATACAATACGGTAGAGGAGAGTCGTTCCGGCCGAACCAATTCCAATGAGTCTGATTCCAAAGGTGGTGAACTTACTCCGAGTTCGCAAATCCTCAAGTAACGACTAATGTGTTGGATTGGAATCAGAAACGAAAAGCGACCCTATTCAATAGTGTAATGTGAACGATTTTTGCTCCTGGAATCAGAAACAGTCGGAGTAAGAAACGAAAAAGACCATATTCAACGGCACAAAATGTACGTTTTTTTTTTATTCAGGGAACACAACAGAAACGGCGGAATGATGACACTTAATCGTTCCACCGTATTCAGTGGAACGGCAAACCCGGGCGGACCAAGGTTCTTGCATTGCGAGGTTCACTCATACAGTTATATGCGTCAAATGCATACAAAATCCACTACCATCTTATCAAACTGTTAATTCTAACTACTCGTGTGACATCACACGTAAGAAATCATATATTTTTTGCATTTTGGTGGACTTTGAAAAATTGAAACTTTGTAAATTATTTTAACTATGTAAACGAACTTTAAAAAAAATTGACAAACCTGTATTTAAGGTAGAACGTCAGTATTAATTAAAAAAAGCGGACTGGAGTTCCTTATTATTGTTTATGCGGAATATGAAATGGAATAAATTGTTTTCTTAGGTTGAAACCTAAATTCCCTCAAGGAATTTATTCAATAAAGATACAATATTTTGTTGTAACACTAATACATACATTATTTTTTTAAATTTCCTTGTGGAATTCAGCTTTAAACCTATATTTAAATGTATGTTAATAATTCATCTTAATATTTAAAAGCATTACGAGCTTAAAGTGTTTTAAAATATTTAAATTAACTCCATCTGTGAGCGCGTAGCGTTATAATCGGTGTGTTATTTTTATTACATAAAAAATGGCATTTTTTCAATTTCTCTGGAATTTTTCTTTTCTGAAGTCAAGTTTGATAATTATGTACAAGTTGTATGCAAGCAATGCATCTGTGTGAGTATTGTGTTCGCATCGACATTCGCCGCGATACATGTTAGTAGGTACATAATCTGAACAAAGAAGCTAGTCTTTAATTGTTATGCAAGTCAACTTATTTAGTTGACACCTTTGCAGATTCTAAATGAAGTTCGACCTTCACGTTTCTGGAAATTTAATCTGGTACTTTAATCTCTGATTCAAAGCAGACACTCGGACTTGCACGATTCGATTCGTAAGTTATTAGTACAGTCAGTAGCGTATTAATTCCGTATTCCATCCCCCTGGGCAGGCTTTTTATTTAGATCCCCAATTTCCACTGTGAGAATCACGCTGATAGAGAATTAAAACAATATCGTTAGCGCCTCTGAGGTGATTTTTCACAAAAAAAACGGCGCTATACAAATTATCCAATTATTAATATTATCATTCAAAGTAAATATACTACATAATTTTCTTAGGGGTTATTTATACTCAAACATTTTCTGCATCGATGCCGAGATTTAGCAATCTCTTTCGTAAAATGCATTCTAGGCGCATTGCAATGCATTCGTCCGGTCAGTAGGTGAGCTGGCATCGTGTCCGATGAGTTCAGTTTTCTCCACCACGACACGAGTATCATTTTCCGCTTAATGTGATTATAGTAAGAAATTTTTAAATATTGTCGGGTTATTCGTAATCAATAAATATTAATTAAAAGTGTAATGGCGAGGAATTTTACTAATAAATCATATTCTTATTAATTGTTCATTCAAAATGTTATAAATTGTTATTATTTTTAATAAATTGTATTTAATGTTATAAATTGTTATTAATTTGTATAAATTATTATAAATTGTACAAATTATTATAAATTGGATTTTTTCGTGAGGTAGTTGCATACTGTTTCCACGAATTTAATACTCCGATTTACTCCCACTTTACCTCCTCTTTCTTCGTTTTCTTAACCTTCTCCACTCGAAGACAACTTTTTTTTTAATATTCACACAAATTATGGGAAAATATATTTTTTGATTTTAACCCAAACTACAAAAATATCCTCACCATGACAAAAATATCCTCACCATAACAAAAATGACTTAGCATGTATAATTTATCCCGCATTTCGAGCATAAAGCCTGGTTTGATCTAGAATTTAACGGCCCTCCACACCAACGAACAAATTCACGGACAGTGTTGAGACACTATGATTCAGTCGAAGATATTGTAAGGCATAAATCACCGTTAATCGAAAATCCAGCTCTGCTACCCTAACATTCACTCTCCAGAATGTCGAGACTTGTTAACTCAAGCCAGGGCTTTGATAATTTTGGTACCAGTCTAATTGATTTTTCCCAGTCTTTACGAAAATATGCTTCGAAGAATATCATTTAATGTTTAAAATGATGGACTCAAACCTTCTTCAGACTTTGGCTTGAATGTTCTCTCAAATGTATATTTTGCCTTATTTTTGTCATTGCTTTAAAAAAACAATTATTTAGGCGAGAAACAGACCATTACTTCTGTGATGAAATTGAACAAACCATACACATTTCTTCATTAGAAAAGCGTAGGAAAGTAATTAATTGTGTTATTGACTCATCTTCTTTGTTGCAACTCATCCAGTTCAAAATTCCTTTCCGTAGACTCAAACAATGAAATGCTTTTCCTCAAACAGCACTTTATTCATTATGAGTACCATTCTCCGTTTTCCAGAATGTCCAGACTTGTTAACTCAAGCCAGGGCCTTGAAATTTTTGGTACCAATCTAAATAATTTTTGTCAGACTTTAAATTAAACCTCGAAGATTATCATTTAGAACATCTAAAATCATGGACTCTACCGAAACCTTGTTCAGGATTTCACTTGAAAGTTCTCTCAAATGTATATTTTGTCATTGCTTCATTTTTATGTATTATGTATGTGTTATTCTTTTTCTGTCGCTCTTGTTTCTCTTATTTCGTGTTGTGAATTGTGTGTTATTGGACAATAGTCCGTTTATATAAGAATAAATAAACACATTTATGGATTTCCTTTTTTTTCTAATTCATTTTGGCTAAATACACACGTTGTAATATTTGGCCAATTCAGTCGCATACAATCCTCATTATATGGCCACGGCCAGGCCGTCGCTTAGTACGCCGACATTGTGCATTATTCATAAAGTTAATTTAATATTAGGCCGGTACGCTCTGGAAGTACCTGCCATAACGCTTAATCTATGTTCACCGAATTGTCTATTCCACGATTCGATCGAAAAATCGAT
>JAHDVE020011699.1:0-179444 GCA_022606495.2 Halesus radiatus
GCTGTACAAATCATCCAACTATTATTATTATTATTATTATATACTTCTGGATAGTACGGAAGTACCATAATTTACGCCGAAGTGATGTTTTTCTGTTTCGTCGCTTTTGCAGTCGAGCATTATGCACTGGTTCCACAGTTTACACGGATGGGACCAGACCACCAGTCCGGTGGCAAGCGGCAGGTGGGCGTGCGGCAGAGACAGATACAGCGGGTGGCGGTGCGCACAAGGAATGGAGCCCACAAAGGAAAATATCTCGGTCGGGCGGAAGAAGCACTAACTTAATTGAAGTACCGAGAAAGCGGAGGGAGAGCTGTGGGCGCGGTGAAAGAATAATGCTCAAGTAATTTCATTATTACAAGAGTGCAAAATCGTGTTATGATTTGCTTTTATTTTCTGGTATTCGCTTGAACCCTTCTAATAAAAACAACCCTGAGATAAATATGAATCACCCAAAATACAAATTCGATGAACAATTGTTACTACCCTAAGTGGCAAATAGCACTGTGAGTGTCGCTATTCACAAGGCTAATAAATGTGAAAGCCTTGAGAGGAACGGCTGCACTGCCTATTTCATACATAACTTAATTTTGGATTTGAGGACAAAATTCCCACCCAAATTGAATGATATATTTTTTTAAATTAAAGGTTTAGTAAATAACTACTACGTACGAGAAGTATTTGAATCATTTTTGTTTTAAATTATGAAAGGCCATGAAAAAAATTAATATTCATAATTTTAGAGGCAACTTTGAGAATTATTTGCGGGTTTATTGTTTTTTTAATTATCATATTTGCTATGTAAATATGATCAGGCAAATAAAAATACAAAAAGAAAACATTTCGGATCGATATTTTGAATTATGTATGGCAAATTTGTGTTCCAACGTAAATTGGTAATTTTTTATTTAATTTAAAGTACACCATAATGCTTATTTTAATAATAAAATATATATATATTTCATTATATTTTCAAAGCAGACCGTTATCCCCCAAATAATTGTTAAAAAATCGCGAAAAATCAATTCCTTTAATGGCCCATATTTCATAATGTAAAACAAAAATAAATAAATTATTTCTAATCCGTACTAGATATTTATACTTTACGATAAAAAAAATATCATCAGCTTTAGGTGAGTATTTTGACCTCAAATCACAAAAAAGGTTTAGTATGAAACAGGCCGCGCAGCCGTTACTCTTAAGAACATAATTTAAGTTGAGGTTAATTTAATTGAATTAAGGAATTTCCATTCCTGTTGTTTTCGCAAAATATGGGCTAATAACAAAATATGGGCTAATAACAAAATATGGGCTAATAACAAAATATGGGCTAATAACAAAATATGGGCTAATAACAAAATATGGGCTATAACAAAATATGGGCTAATAACAAAATATGGGCTAATAACAAAATATGGGCTAATAACAAAATATGGGCTATAACAAAATATGGGCTATAACAAAATATGGGCTAATAACAAAATGTGGTGGCTAGGAAATATTTGCATAAAGATACGAAGGTTTTCATTGTGCGTGTTTTTTTGGACGGAAGCGCTTGGGGCACACCTATGTCGTCGAATAGCTACATACTCCGGTATTGAAGGGGTTAATTATACTACAACGCACCTTTATGGGGAGCAGAGAAAAACATATTATTTGATATTTTGTGTGCCTAAAATCAAAAAAGGTAGGCATAACGCATATAAATACAACATTTGACCAAAGAAATTTTAGATATTTTTATCGAAGGGAGCAATCACTTTGTGGCTTGACATTATAATTTAAATGAAAAATGTTTTTGTTTTAAGTCACATCATTTTATTTATTTATATATATGTCTGCATTCGACCCGTTTCGGTTGGACTCCACCCTCTTCAGGAATGTACACGCGTTTATTTGTGTACATTCCTGAAGAAGGTTGAGTCCAACCGAAACCGGCCGAATGCAGAAATACATATAAATAAATAAAATTATGTGACATAAAACAAAAACATTTTCATTTAAAAAATTTAGATACTTTGCAATAAAGCTAAATAATGTACTTCCACTGGCTATTAAACTAAACACAAATTACGATAAATATAAATTGGACAACAACATTTGGATCATTAGTTAAGACAGATAAAATTTTAAAAGATTTTTTTAAAACATCCCTACAAGTAATATTCAATTGACGATTCAAACTTTTTACCATAACATTATACTATAAATTGCAAACTTTGTAAGCTTTGCAAACTTTGACAACTTTATAAACTCTGTAAACTTTGTAAACTGAAAATTGTAAACTGTAAACTTTGCCTGGTTTTAACACAGGTTCTCCCAGTGAGACAGGCACGGTGCCAAACCCTTTTATTACATTAAAATTGTATAGATTAAAAAAAATACATCAAAAATAGAAGGAATTCACTTTCCACTTTTTGGTAAACATTTTTTTTTCTTAAACTCTTTATACTATATAAGTACATATATAAGTTAATGCTTTTTGGTGCTCAGATAAATGCTCCTTAGCATTCTAATTTTTATTTTATTCAAAATTTTACCGTAACTTATATTCAATAATAAGAAAAATAAGTTCTTGTCCAGAAGAACAATACACGCATGTTCCTCTGGACATGGGTAATGTTCCTCTTATATCTCATTAAATTCCATTATTAGTGTTTTTTTAGGTTAAGTTATCAGACATACAATTACACCTACGGCATAATAAAATATTTCGTATTCCAATGCGGAAATCATATATTATACATTCTAAAGTGATCAAAACAAACAAACAAAAAATACTAAATAAAAACTGAAAATATTGATTTTTTACAATTTAAAAATAAACTATTCTCACTTAAACTTTCACATTAGAGACGGCGTGTCATGTCAGTGTTTCCCGATTTTTAAATTCGTATTTAGAAGCGTTCTGAAAATAATACCAACAATAATAGTTTAGGATAAAACACCATTGTCCAGGGGAAAAAGAGTCCAGGGGAATATGCCTTGCCTCTCATATAAAATAAAAAGGTATTTTTCCTAGCCAGTATTATACTTCGCATCGAACTTTACTTCGCTAAAAATTCAATTACTTTGTATAAGATTATAAGATTGAGTCTCGGGAATCTGAATGTAATTTCGGCCAAGGGTTTGATTCTAAGAAACCTACTCGCGAGGAAGTCGTACCTCCAATTACGAATGTTTCTTGTAAGACGATACACCTAGAATATCGGGCTGAAAGGCGGCAAATGTTTAAATATTTAAGCCACGGGAAAGGAAAGCCTCCGCCGACCAATTTTGTTGTTTCAGTCGCAACCTTGGCCTACAGCTTTCCGGGCTTTTCCCTTGAAATGTGTTTGAAAATCGATAAGATAAAGGCCGATCTATGACGCCTTCTAGACATTATTTTATAAGGTCGTATCCAATGGGGGTTTGGCGGAGCCATTGGAAACTTTAACGAGACAAAAAATGGAAAGCAAAGCTTTAATCAATCACTCAATAGTTGAAGATATCAAAGCATTACTACAAATTAAATAACGTATCTACTATAACAGTAACGTGCAGAGTAATTTAACAATTGGAGAAATCAACATAACTTGATATTTTCACATTCGAAAGGAAATTACCTTTTTCCAAGTTTGCATTTAAAAAACTTAGAAGGCGTAAATTTTCAGACTCCCTTTATGTAGCTGCACAAACATGTAACATGTTACTGTATACCAACCCAACATTAATAGGTTTTCGGTTAGACTAAGTTACGTAGTTAAGTTAAAGCGGGGAGCTTTCGTATATTTGTTTTAGAGTAGTTACAATTACTGCGGAGCGATTTCACTAAGAAAATTTTCTACCCAAAAGGATTTGATTTTATTTTCATTCTCTATACAGCTGCCTTTGAAAAGGCAAATTCAGCAAAATATTTACCTAAATTATGTGTAGCAGTGGCGTGCAGTCCACAGAGGCTGAAAAGCTTTGCCTACCCTAAAAAATTTGAACCATCAAAAGAGATTTTTTTAAATGCCACAAATTTGTAATGAAATTTTTTTTCCAGTGAATTTGGAAAGGAAGTTGTACGCTCATTTATTCAGTTGGCCACAACAATCAGCAGAAGATGATAATATAAGTGCCATTTTCAAATATTCGATGCACAATTCATATCCGAACTATACACAGCCTACTTTTGGTCATAGAGCAATGCACGCCACTGATGTGTAGGTACTAGAACATGATATATATTTTACCTGTTAAAAGAAAAAATTGTCTAAATTAAATATTACGTCAAGATATAGACGCTATTATTTTTTTTATTATCGTTTTTTAACCAGCAGGACTGGGTCACTGGTGCAAACCCAATCTGCCATATTACATGTGATATGGGTACATATATTACCTGCAAAGAGAAAAATGAATATTATAAAACAATTAAAATAAGAAAAAAATATATAAAAAAAGAAAAAAAATAAAAATAAAAGAAAGAAAATGAAAAACAGAATGGTTAATAATGACATAAAATAAATATAATTTATTAAGGGATCGTTTTTCAGGGAGGTAGCCGCATCATCTGCATCCATCGCTCGTTGAGTGGAGAGCTGAGCCACTCGGATGCAGCCACGACAGTGTCGTTGGTTGACTTCCGTGTCCTGGCCTAGAAGCTGGCTAGTTGGTGGCGAAGTAAGGCAATGAGTGGACCCTCCCCTGAGTAAACATCGTAGAGGCACTGCAGAACAATGCAAGTTGCCTATATGCGTTGTTGTAACACACCCCCAACTTGTCCCATTGCGCTGCTGAGTATTGTGTCCACAGCTCATGCAATAGATTTTTTTACTTTTTATTTTATTTATTTTTAAACACAATTATTAAAACAAAAAATCTATGAAAGCTTTGACTGCCCAACTGGGAACAAATCCCGTATTAGGGCAAACAAATTGACAAGTTTTGGTCATATTGAGTGCCATTATACAAAACAAAATGGAAAAAGCTAGTATTGACACAGTATGGCAATACGATACATCTAGAAAAAGCACAAAGAATAGTACAGAAAAAAAAAACATATTAATTGTATTTCGTTCAGCAAGTACAAAAAGCAACTTTAGTAAATTCTTTACGACCACATGTTTGTCCCTTTTCCATTCCTTGGTTAGGGCTTTCAATCCAGTTAAGATCCCCTCCCAAAGAGTACAAACAATGCAACACAAATTCAGTCAGGAAATCGAGCCATGAGATGGTATTAGTAATAAGGCTAAAGCGGCATTGATGTATATGTTTGTAATTATAAAAATAAACTAAAGAATTAACTGTCAGTCAGCATATATTCGCTTTTGACTCTCCCTAAACCAAGAAGCCAATCATAGAACAATTTGCGCAGAACAGTTGCACTTTTCGATTTCCATGTATCGGGTATGATGTTGAACATTTTTGGACCTAAGTATGAAAATTGTCTTTGCGCAAGGGATGTCATGGTGGTAGGTGGAACTATTGGATTACCTCTAGAAAGAGGGGTGTCGTGATAGTGATCTATGGATGGGTAGTGGTGACGTTGTTTTTTTTCTTATGTATAATTGTCTTACATCGAGAACACGTATCTCTTCAAATAATACGTCACTGGGGTACCTAAAAGGTTTTTTAAGGATGACTCTTAATAGTGATATCTGTGATTTCGGTAGTGGATCCAATATTGTTTTGGCACATCCGCCCCATCCCAAAGATGCATATTCTAGTAGAGAATTGCACATGGCATAGTATACTAGTTTCAGATATTTCACACAGAGAATATTTCTAATAGACATGAATAGGTGATTAAGTTAAGTAAGTAAGTAAGACCTTTGCGGAAGTTATGTTGATTTGTTCGTCCCATCTCAGAAATTTATCTAATATCCACTAAAAAAAACGACAGAAAATAAAAAGGTATCAGTTGCATCTGGGACCTTTGACAACTGATATCTTTTTATTTTCTGTGGTTTTTATCGGTTTCGTGTTTCATTTAGGATATGTTAATATTGTCTTCTTCAATGATTAAATATTACTATGAGGTTTATAAACTTCAATAAGTTATTAAAAATAAATTGAAAGTGATTAATTTAGTTTATATTTTTGTTTTATAGACATTAAGAATTCCTACCTGGTAGAAATGTCCATAAAGCGAAATAGCTACTATAGCTGGGTACTCAAAACGTTTGTTTGTGTATTATTATCATTTTTCTTCCATAATTATGACAGTTTTACATCATCACGATTGTCTAAATTAATTAATTGTGCATTATTTAAAGATTATCATAAAATATTAAGCCCGAGTGATTATACACAAACTGTTCGACGAAAAGAAAAGGTTTTTGTAGATATTTCTCTTTATGAAAACGCTCTTCATTTATTGTATACGGAAAAAGATTGCTAACTGTTGATTAAATGCAAAAAAAAGTGTCGAAAAATTTCGATGAATAATTTGGCTAAAAATCAACAAAGCTCTTATAACCTAATTAAGAGAGTAAAATGATGTCACCCGGCGTGTTTGTTTATCCAGGAGGCGGCGCGCTCAGATTAAAATACAGCGTCGGGTCCGGTACTCCGGTGCGCGATTCAACATCCCCGGTCGCTGGGGGCAAACAAATCCAGGCTTAAAACGGCACCGTTGACATTTTTTTTCATTTGCAAAAGAAAACGAGATAATTGACAAAATTATTCCGGTACATTTTATACGGTCCGCTCCTACTCGCGCCCGCGCCGTGGACCCGCGAAGTTTTAGAATTTGCATGCGGGCGGTGGGTGGGCCGGCAGAAAAAGGTAGCGTGTTTAATTACATTCGCCGAGAGCCTTAAAAGCTTTAACAATGATGGGCACTTAATTAAATAAAACATATAGGCGAACCACAACACTGGACGATTTTAAAAGGATTATCTGCGTGTGTTTCTGGAAAAATTGTTAAACTAAAAATTCCCATTGTTTCCAACCTTCCTTTTTCGATTCACGTTTCTCTTCCAAACTTCCTCAAACCTTACAACATTCTCGAAATAGAGATTCCATTATTGTAATAGTTCTGGACAATTTCGACTCCTATGCGAATTTTTAAAACTTACTTTAGCAAAAAAAAAAAACGCATTTACTATTTAAGGCCATAATAAACAGGCATTCTAGTAAAAACCCATTTGGGTAGATACATAACTTTACAACATTCGAGAATTCTACATTATTTTAGAAGCCTTGTGGATTTACATAGAATTTCTAAAAACAGTCTACGTTACCTCAGAACTTTTTAAATCCCGGGAAAAGTCGAGAACAATTTAATTTAACGCTTCCGGGAAATCAATACATCAGTGTTTTTTCAAATGAATACACATGGGCTTGTAAGGGTGTATTCTACTAATCGATTCAACGTATGTATGCCTGGGATTATATTATACGCAAAATAATAAATAAAATAAAAACGTGGTTACTAATTTTAATTTGTCATTTCATTATGCCCAATTTCCGCGCTTTATGTCGCGAAACCACTCGCCTTACATAATGCCCGACTCGGCGACATTCTTAATCAATTTAGCGATCATAAAGGACGTGAGCATAGACGGAGGAAGAGGCGTGCGAGCTGTGTCAGGTGAGGCGAGCGAGGGCCAGCGCGAGGTGAGGATCGATACGAGGTATTAGCGGCCCGCTCACTTACGCGTGACCGGCCTATTGATTTTCAACAAACACAATGAACCCACGTACCACTAAAGGCCGGCTCAATTGTCTTCAGTACGCAAAAGAAATGGAATTACAGCCTGGGGACTTTCCAGTAAAACAAATATCAATCATCTTCAATCAGTGCAAAATAAAATTCATCGGTTAAATTATTAGCTCATAAAAGTTTATACGAACAAAGGCATAATATTCCATACTTTTATCAGAGTCCTAAAATTCTTTTAGTAAGAGCAATTCTATGATACAAAATTATATTTCAGCTCATTAACAAACCTATAATCGTATGTAATACAAATAGACTAGAACACACTTACAGTACTCGTTTCAATTTTAATGAAGGATTAATGCTTCCTAAGCATACAAACAAATATTGACACAGATCGTTAGACTACATGATTCCTGGCTGTGTAAATATGATACCTACAGATTTTATATATTTAAAAAAAAAAAAACAGTTAATAAATATATTGAAGACTTGGCTAGCTGAAAGAAACATTTGTATTGGATAATTAGGAAATATTATTTTATGTATGATTTATTGTTTTCATTAATGTTTTAATTTTTTTTATAGATTATGAACTACGTATTTATGTTTTAAAGATTTAAGCTTGTTACATGTGTTTTTTTTTAAATTTTATATGAATATATAAGTACACTAACCGTAAATTTATTATAAGGTTTTGAATGACAAGCACCCGTTAGTCAAATTATTAAAAAGTATTTTATCGGGGCTTTTTTGTCTTATGTTTTGTAAAAGTACTTAAGTTAATAAATAAAAATTTAAAAACATGTGCTGGGGAAGTGACCTCCTAGTTAAATCAAATACCTAATATTTGTCGAAAGCCGTGAATTCCAGTGCTGAGAATTGGCAGTGCGACATTATTTGTTGTAGGGCATCATAGAAATGATTGAATTTTCTAGCCGAAATATTTGAATGATATCTAGTCGTGTGTTATCGAAATATTTTATTCAATGAACTCAGTTGGAAATATCACAGTACTCGATGTCTAAAAAAAATAGGGACGACGATTTCGATGTCGGCGTTTTTATGGACATCTAAATCGTAGTCGTCCGTATTCGAGCCATTAAATCGGAATATCATTCGATTATCAAAATGGTTTGGAAAGGGATATTTCGATTAGCCGCATTGTCAGTTGTGTTTGCTAAGAAAAAAGAAGACAAAGGGGTTTAAAGAAAGTAAATAAAATAAAGGTTTATAACTTGACGTCCCCAACACGAACGAACAAAATCACCCGTAAGTATTTTATTCGGAGTTCGGGGTTTGAGGGTTGAACGAGTTAATCAAACCAAGAGTGCCACTATTACAGTTACAGATGTTGGGCTAGATTTGTTTCAATAATATATACGGCATATTAGAGTAAAACAAACGCGGGGTGATTGCGTTAGATAAAATTACAATTATTTCTTGGTCGTTAGTATGAATTCCGTCGGCTAAAATTTCCATAACATGTTATAGATAGATATAATCCAAGTATAATCCTCGGGGATTTAGGGGAAGTTTAACTATCGTCGAAAAGCAGCATTTCAAAATGAGGCGTTAAGTAAAACACATTGCCAGCATTAAAGAACCGAAAGCAGATATCGACATGGGGATTAAAAGCAGAATGTAACCAGTTACGTAATCTGTTGGCGGTATCAAACAATACAGCTCGATAACGCGGTGTCTACATACGTTTTGCCAGTTTAGTGAATGTTGATAAACGTTAACGTCATTCAGGCGTAACAACTTCCCGGAGGAGTGACGCCGTCAGCCGTGAGCGTCAATTACCTTCTCGTCCTCCCTCCGCTCCTGGAAAGTGGGAGGCGGGCGGAGGAAGCTGTAGCAGTGCCTACTCACCCCGGCAAAGTGCAATATCAATTCGATGAACGGCGACCCAGAAGCAAGATAGTTTTATTATTTGATTTATTCAGAAGGTTCATTAATCAATGCCCCGGAGTGCCGACGCGCGTAATACTGGCGGTACCTTCCGGAAGAATTAAATTTCAAATACCTGAAACAATGTCTAAACTTTCAAAATAGGATATTTTTGTCTGAATTAAGGAAGCGGGTTATTTAAACCATATCATAGATCTTCATTTTGGGTAAACATTAGAACCTAAATAATTGTAGCATAAATTTTATATGACGCAAAACATTATCTAGCGTTATAGCAGGAGTATAAAATTGTACAGAATAAAGTTAAGAATCCGACAAGGTATACATTCAACATATAATAATCTATTCATTATAAGTACACAACTCCTCCCTTAATCACAAAAAGTACCTAAAGTCAAGACTTGTTTGATGATTTTGACATCAAGGGTGATCATTCTATCGTAATAATGGCTCTCTGATATTCACTGACTGCAAACGCGGATGTTTACCCTCAACCGTTTCCGTTCGTTCCATCCTCCTTAAGTACATACTAGTATCTCACATGGTCACTCAAACAAAAAGTATCCTTCCCATATAAGTAGGTCAATCGTATTCATACACATCAATATTAATTTAAATGATGGAACTAATGTAATTATTAATTATAATAGTATTCTGTATGTCCCGATGAGGAAAGCTTCACTTTCGAAACATGTTGATATTTATATATTAAAATAATAATTACTTTTCTTATCTCTTTAGATGGAAAAGACCGGAAAATAATTCAACCACGTGTTTGTATACTGCGTCTGGACGAGATGGTTCAAATATCCGTTCTATGAGTGACAGCAACTTAACTAAGCTTCCGTAAAGCCAACTCCCTATTAAGCACCTTCATAAACGTGAGGGTACTACGTCGTAAATCCCAAAGCATGTAGGCGCATGACATTGATATGAATTTAATAACAGATTGATTTAAAAACAATGTTTTGTAACGAGATACCTACAGTGGTATCCCCCTTAAATGGTCAGATATACGAAATATTATGTTTTTGCCACAAAGCGGCAGGGGATACTGTAAGATGGCATACTGCGCAGAGAGGATTGTTCTGTACACCTGGACCTGTGGCAGGGAAATGGTTTTGCTAGAGAGGCGAATCCAGAGAGGTACTGGCCTCTATAGCAAGAATATGATATTAAATCTGTTGTAGCCGTTGCTAGCGTCTGGTATGGTACCATTAGAATAAGGGGAAGATATAAATATATGTACGAATGTATAATACAATTCATGGGAATTTATACAACGCATATTTTATATAGGTAACACGAAGAAGTAACAATCTGAAACGATAAAAGAAACATACTAAGCAAACAACAGAGCACCTACATTAAAAGCGAACAACTGTAATAAATATATTTCCCTGTTTTGTGTCAACGATGCGTTGGAAGTAGATTTTAACGTCCACAGTAAATTGAAAAATAAGACACGTAGAACTGGTTATAGTGAAAATTTCAACACGTAAAAATATTTCCATCTCCGTGGAGATATTATAATTCTGGTTCACTCGTGCCGAGAAAAGTTTCAGGGTTTGCGAAGATAGGGGATTAAGGAATTTCACGGTTCGGGCCGCTAACTCTCCCAACCCTCCGACGCGCAAGACGGCTTTAATGAAATAAATTCTAACGAGAGGAATTATTGTCGAACTCTGTCCGGATATGTTTTTATTTCATTTCTGTCTCAGTCAAATGGAAGCTTCCTTTCGAACATTAACTTCAAAGACACGAGAGCCTTGGAGAAACACGAGACAAGAAACATTTTTAGGCTACATAAAAAATATATAATAGAAATCAGAGAAAGGAAATGGAAAAATCATTAAATTTTATCGTTATCGCATTTAAAGTCCAGAAACAAATGAAAGATATTTCACGTTTACTTTTGCTATCTTTAGAAAAATGTAACCGACAAGGCGTGCAAAATTCACAAAATTATTTCAAGAGCTTTTCTTTTTTGCGGTAACAGCGGTGTCGATAAAGTTTTAGAAATTTTTTTGCTTCGAAAGTAGGAGACAAACTTTGTCGGTTCACCCCCAGAGGGCAACTTGGATATTAGAATAAAATAAAGAAACGGTAAGAGGAAACTTTCAAAATTCAAAAAGAAAACAGGGATTTGATCGTTCATGTGCTTGTGTCAGAAACGTAGGTGCTATCGTTCTCAAAAACCGACAGTTTCGAGAGAAGAAAACAGGGGAAAAAAACACTGACTCGCTCTTTCGTCTGACAGCCTAACACGGCAGACATAATAATTCACAACATAGAAAATCCCCCAAAAGTAATTGTATCACGTCTCGTGGATAAAGAATAATGCGGCAGAGAGAAAGGAGGTTATAAAAGTGTCAAAATGAGAAATGATACATCAATATCCTCATAGAGGTGGAAACATATTAAAAGATCTCCACAGAAAAACAGAGAAAAATTATTGGCGTGGGAATAATACTCGTATTACGTCAGATTGGTTTTCTTCGGAATATATTCCAATTTTTACAAGAAAATTTGTCGAATGAAATAAAATCTTTTGATCTTCATGAATTATTATCTATTGATTAAATAATTAAGCAAACATCGTCGTAATATGTTATGCTAAAATAAAACAGATCAATTATTAATAAAAACAAATCAATTCATAAAAAAAAAAACTACAGAAAATTCATCGCTTAATACTTTTCCAAAGCACTAGTGACCAATAGAACACAATGGGTATTCATCTCCTGTTTCATAAGCGTCATTACATCGAAACAATTGGATAAACAAGATATCTCCATTACCCAAAGAAAAATAAAATAATACGTCCCACATTAATGTAGAACCTGATACCAAAAAAGTTCACAAAAATCCGCGAGATAAACTTATCTCAAGCGAAGTTACACACTAATAAAGTAAATCGAGTCTTCTGACTCAAATGGGACGCTTAAAACACTTCAAAAGATAAAAATCAAAAAGTAAATACATATCGCTTTGTGAGATTCAAATTTAAATAGACGATAAACGAGTAAGTGTGAGCTGTACAATCTGTACATTGTAACACCGGTTTCGCGGGGAAGCGCGAGACAACTGCGGCGGGAAGGACAGAGCCGATTCAAGACCTCAGAGGGCCATAGCACTTTTATTTTCAGGACAGTGTTGTAATTTATTCCAGATTAAATATAGGAAAGGAATTGAAATCGGTATAAGGCTAACTCGCTGGATTTAAGCGAAGCTCCTTGGTCTGTCTGCCAACCCCACGGGCCACTTGACGCTCGCAAGGGTTTGAGCAGAACACTATTTTGGTTCCATCGACAATACGTTAACAAAAGATTTAAATAATGTATGCTTTATGATACCGAGCTTTCAAATCATAAGTATAGTGTTTTGAATGACAAGGGGGCTCAGCAAAACGATTTTTGAAAAATAAGATGATTCAAATGAGGATTAATAATCGGATATAAAACATTAAAAATGACACGTGTTAAGATGATTCGAGAAGATGTTATCATCGATTAATATTTGTGAAGGTGAAAAATTCTATAACAAGTCATAGCTAAAATATTAATATGAAATACTATTCAGAAAGTAATTATTGTGAATCAAGAGACGTACTTGAAGATCTCATCTTGAATAGTAGGCACCGCTGGAAGGATGCCAAAACTAGATGAAAAATATGTACACTTGGAAGCTTTAAAAACGGTCAAATGCGCTTTGATAATATTTCAGAAAATATGCGCGTTATTCCATTAAAATACACAATAACACGAACAGAGCCGCGAGTACGAAATACTGTTTTGGCGAGAATTCAAAACCGCACGTGCACTTTGCACATGGAGAATGAAGTGCGCTCCTTGAAACACTTATTTAAACACGCATCGTGCGAATAATAACATTTATTTCATATGAAATAAAAACAAAAAAAGAACAACACATTCACTGTTATAAATATAAATAAAATATTCTGCAACACTTTTTGGCAAACAGTCTATAAAATGGCAAGTTGACAAGCACTGTATGTGATGCAGCAACACTGGAACAGAAAATTCCAAAAAAACAACCATTCGGAAAGTTATCGGCGTGGCAAAGGAGAAAATAAGAACCAAAAAGGCATAGAACATGAACGAATGTTTATTAAGGGGGAGAGGGACGTCGGAAAAAAAAACAATGGCTTTTTTTTGTAATGCGGATTAAAAAAATTTGGTTACGTTTATTTACAAAAACGCAACGACAAATTATTAAACATACTTTTCTCCACTTTAAAAATCATATTAGCATTTTAAATATTTTGTAAAACATACAATGAAACGGTCAGAAAAAAAGTAATATTTCTGATTGGATTTTAACTAATCTATGTAAATTTATAAAACATTTAATAAATATTTTTCTATTTAAAAACATTATGTTTATCGTATTGCGTAATAATACTATCATTATTTTGAATTAATAAATAATAACTCTCCGACGTCCCTCTCCCCGTTAAAGTTGGCTGCTTCAAAAACTGTAATATTTATGACGAATAAAACACAAAAATAGGTGTGCACAAAGCACAGATTTATCAAACAGTTTTTCCAAACATAAAAGAAACAGAAAGTACGAAATCGATGAAGTTTTCGCATCCCTTTGCTCGGGGGAAACTAAGAGAAAGCGATACTTATCCTAGGTCTAACAACACATATCATTTCTGTACGTGCCGATTTTTCGTTTCAATCTCTCCTGTTCGTAACGAACACGATCGCAAGTAAAGACGTATTTCAAAGCCAAAAAGGCATGATTGACTGTGTCGATTAGCCAGCCTTGTGTCACATGGGCGATGTTATCTAGAAATGAACATTTGATTAACACAACAATATGTCGAATCTTCTTTACATCAAAATTATATTTTTAAAAATGTATTTAAATGCGAGAACTAATTAAACTTACACGAAAAAGCGAATTAAGCGTTATATCACAAGTTTCACGAGCACAAAGGAAAGATAGAAGTTTCTACGAGTTAGTTTCGTAGCACAAAAAATACAAGACAGGCATTATTCAGTCTCACCCCTGGACTGACCCTTGTAATCCATCCCCTACCAGGTTCCCCTCCAAATAATTTTGCGGGTAGCCTCTGAAAGTTGACGGGCTAAGAAGAAACAAGGACAATTTTCATTACAACTGCTAATGCTTCGGGGGAGAAGTCTGGGACGATTCTGTAGAGCGAGGAGTTCTATGAGACTCACTGTTACAGCAAAGGGTAGGGCATAACTGCTGATTGTCATGATAGAAAAAAACAGTGCATCAGCCTGGTTATTACGAACACAGTTTACGTTCGAAGTTGAACTAAGCGCTGCCTGTTTCATACATAACTTAATTTTGGATTTGGGGCCAAAATACCCATCCAAACTGAATGATATATTTTTTTTAATTAAAGGTTTAGTAAATATCTAGTACGCATGAGAAGTATTTTTATAAATATTTGTTTTAAATTAAAAATTAAGGTTTATATGTAACAGGCCGCGCACCCGTTCCTCCTAATAAATATTATCCCACCTCTTTTCCACCAAGAAATTAAAAAAATTAGAATGTTATGAAAAAATATAGACTACATATTCCCAAAAAATTCTCAAAAAAACATCGGGAAAGAAAAATTTCCACAATGTACGATATTTAAAAAAAAGCTTTTGCGAAGGCTTTAAACAGTAACGATTGACGTATCCAAAAAATGATTTATATCGGTTGAGGAGTGTACTCGTATAATATATGTACCTACTCGTATGTATGTATAGAAAATATGGATAATTTAAAACATTTATAACGGGCTCAGGGGTGTGTTGGAAAAATACAGGAGTGCCTTTGCTTTGTGCGGGCTCCTAAAGAGTAAGTACCGTAAAACGAGGTTAGAATGGGCCACTAGTCGTTTGTAAATAATTCTAATTTGGCAGTTTTGCGAGTGCACCGTTCAATAATAATAATAATAATAATTGGATGATTTGTATAGCGCCGTTTTTGTGAAAAATCACCTCAAGGGCGCTGTACAAATATTTCTTAACTAATTATGTACAAACAGATACAGAAAAAACATACTTACCTGGCAGGTCGCTTCAGATGAACACAGTTTTATTAGAAAATTTATTTATAGAGATGATAGTTTTACATGGTTATTTGTTGCTCCTTTTCTATTGGTGTTACATTTATAAGAAAATTGGTGGCACAAGAAGAGTTGGTATTTATTGAGATACTTATAATTTTTAGGACTGGAAAGTATTCATAAGATGAATTTTCGGACTCAAAAATATCTATAAAATTACCTTAAAAAGCGTAAGAAGCTTTTAATAAATATTAACTTTTTATTTTTTATTTTACACTTTGGTTATTTACAGTGTTGCGGGCTGTGGACGCATTTGCGCACCGATGCGTGAATTTTTAATTTTATTTAATTTATTTTATTTATTTAATGACTTTAGGTAACTACTAACCGGCTAGCCTAGCTAAGCAATGTACAGGTGAATTTCTTCAATTTATGGATACGATTGTCTGAAAAGATGTGTCTTAAGTTTAGTTCTGAATTCTGTTGAGTCTTTGATAATTCTTAAGTCATGCGGCAGTTCTTTCCAGGCTTTAGGTCCTGACACTCCGAAAGCTCCTGACACTCCGATAGCACGATCCCCGAACTTAGTATTAGGTGTGCGCTTTGGTTCCTTTAACCTGCCGATAGCTGATGACAATGCTGACCTAAGGGTGGACTGCCGTGAGTTGGTGTTTTCGGAAATACACAGTTCTGATAAGTAAGCCGGAGCCATTCCGTTAAGTGACCTGGGCAAATTTTATCCTAAAACTACTAGTAATGCCATTTCTTGAGCGCAGTGCAAACTACACACAAAACAACTAGTGCTAGCTATACACGAGTTTGCTTTTGACAGTTTTTTTGGCGATTGTGCATTACCTGTAAAATTTGTATTGCCGAGAAAAATCTGTTGGTTTTTGGATTTGAAGTTATTTTGTTTCAGTATTTACTAAATATGGGTAGTGGTAGGGTAGGAGTAGGAGTAGGAGTAGGAGTAGGAGTAGGAGTAGGAGTAGGAGTAGGGGTAGGAGTAGGAGTAGGAGTAAGAATAGGAGTAGGAGTAAGAGTAGGAGTAGTAGTAGTAGGAGTAGGAGTGGGAGTAGGGGTAGGAGTAGGAGTAGGAGTAGGAGGGTGAGTATAAATATTTTTCAAAATATTCGTTTTAAAAAAGGAGTAGGAGTGGGAGTAGGGGTAGGAGTAGGAGTAGGAGTAGGGGTAGGAGGGTGAGTATAAATATTTTTCCAAATATTCGTTTTAAAGAGAAGAGACTATATTACGCTGCGTATGCGCGTTTCTTTAAGAAGTTATTTAAATTTATTGCCTTCGATGCAAAAACACGCGGTGACTATACGAGTATGCCACTTTGTTTGTTCTCCAAGTGTTTTAAGGAAGATATGCTTCAGCTGCAATATATGGTAGAGTTTCAATTCTAAAAGAGTTCACATTTATGGACTGCAAAGCGATATAATATAGAGGGAATGGTTGCATATGCAGTTTCTGCAAATCTTTTGACCACAGAATACGCATTCGTAAAGAAGGGTAAGGAGCACTTGCCAGGGAATAAGGATTTCAAACTTTTCGTTTGGTATGATTATTAAAAAAAAAGAATTTATTAATCTAAGCATTTAGAGGACCTACTTAAGGCCAGTATTTCAGCTGCTTTAAGATCGGCTTAAGAAATATTTATGTTCGTCAAAGTTATTCTCTGGTAGGAACCCTGAATCTAATCCGACTTATAACATTCCTCAGTATATTAAAAAAATAGCCCTTAGAGGGTGCTAAAGTCAGTAGGAATCATTATCATTTTACTAGTGTTTTAAAGCAATGTTTAGGTTTTTAATGTATGATCCATTTACATATAAAAAAAATTATTTGCGGCAGAAAATGATGAATTCTCAGAATATTAAAGTGAAAATCACCGTTGGTTCTTGAGAAAACCAGGCAAAACTAGGGTGGCACATACTCACCCCAAGCACTGGGATGAGTATGTTCCACGAAAAACCTAATTTTATTAAAGGAAAAAAAAACACTTTGTTTTATAATATCTCGACATGTATATTAAATTACAGGTACAGACATAAACAAAACTGTAAAAACAAGGGATGGGAGAGGATTAGGGGGAGGGGGGTAACTAGTAAGGTACTAATGTGAAAACAAATTTAGAATGTGGCCATTTGCAAAAAGGATTTGAATATTTATAATATAGAAGAAAAAAACATATATTCAAAACATTACCTGAAGGTGTATCCTACCTATTGCAGTCACTCTGCCGTATCTTAGTTGTTCTTCATAATAACAGATAATACCAAAAAGGTGCCGCATTCTAACATAGTTTTACGGTACGTGAATGAATAATTTTAGTTCAGAAATCAGACTGATATAAATTTAGTTGTTTTTCATAGTATTGAATTCCATAAGTCTAAATCTTAAACTTTAGGGTCTTAAACTTTTTCACTTCGATTAGTTTCATGTGAGAAATAAATTGTAAAATGATCTAAAGCGAGAACTCTTTTTGTTATAGCGCTTCAAAGTGATATTACAAGATGGTGCCAATTCTGTCCCTTATCTATATTTAAATGACACTTTCCGATAAATTTATTATAGCAGAATAAGAGAAAACCGACATTTCTGAAAACGGATCAAATAATGTCAGAATAATACGCCTTTATCACAGGCCAGTTCGTCTGAAACAAATATTTGAGAAGAGACTTGTACATTTTATATGATGAAGGTGAAGTCTGGCAAGAAAACCCTCGGGCACATGACCAAGCATGTCTGTTACGGTGTGACATGCGGGCACCTGAGACATGACGTATAAATAATGTATGCTTAATTCCTTCAATATTTAAAGGTAAATGAGAATCTCAAGTGTTTTCTGGCAAAATATATACGTGAGAAATAATAACTTTATATGAACAATAACTTCGCCACGCATCAAAGGGAATTCAAAATAGGGGAAAGTTTTTGTTATAGGTATAAACAATATCAAAGTATAATTTAAATAGAGATAAATACGTAGAAAACAAACAAATTGTGGTGTTTATTTAGGGATTTAAAACAAAGCTGCTACGTTATTTATTCATTTTAATCAAAATATTTCTTTACCCCGAGGCAGCACTTTAGTATCTCCATCCCGACTCCGCGATGCGTGCGACGCATCACCTAGTGGTGGTGGGCGAAGCGGCTCGGTTTAGTGATCCGGATCACCAAATCAGCTCTTTGTAGTGTACCGGTTCGGTGATCCGGCTCGTTTGAACGACGGTTCGCGTCCCCCCAGCACCATGCCCTCTCCCTCGCTCCCTTGCCCTCCTAAAGACGTCCCTACTTTTTTCGTCCAGTTTTCATGTGGATTGTCTTTACAGAGAGCTGATTTAGTGATCCGGCTCACTAAACCGAGCCGCTTCGCCCACCACTATCGCCTAGACAAGTGCAAAAAAGTAGCAGCTGAGCATATAGACCCGAAATATTATTACTGTCACAATTGGTTTCGTTCGCCCCATGGACTGCTAAAACAATTATTTGTTGGTCGGGAACAACCACGACTCTAGGAGCGTGGTGTGTGGACAGGGGCATCATAACATAACACGGTGGTACAAAAGTTCACAATTTAAAGTGTTAAAAATAGATCAATACACGTACTACTCGGTATTTCAATAAGAATTTTATATGGTAATAGACACTGATAAAATTAACATAAATATAGATCCAAAACGACGTGGGATAATCGTATCCCTCTTACTACCTGGAATCATTTTCAGACTAGCGAAATTCTCACCGTGACATTTTGTATTTTTACATCAGGCTTTGAGTGAACGTTTGGAGAAACCATTTGGTTATTATTATGATATTTGATAAGGTCGAAGTTGAGCGTGGAAATGTCGCCTAAAATAAATACAGAAGCGGTTAGAGCCTCGTGATTTTTTTCTTCTACCGCGAATATTCAATTACTAGGCAAAATTGAAAAAATAAACGGCATAAGAACCCACACGGCGGGTAACGACGCACTTAAGATAATGCAGGAGAATACTACTTGGCAGCGAGGGAACATTTTCATAAATACATTTACATTATTCAAAATGGGCCGATCAGAAAAAAGGTTTCAAAAAGTGAGACTATCTAAAATATTTCTTTTAATCATTGAAGAAGATGATAATATTAACACATCCCAAATGAACCACGAAACCGAAAAAACAACAGCAATTAAAAAGATTTCAGTCGCATCTGGGACTCGAACCTAGGACCTCTACCTATCCGGGGTAACCGCTTAACCAACTTAGCTAATGAGACCAGTTCAATTTACGCCATTTACGCCATATCATACTTCATGTTCAAGATTTGTTAATATTATCCTCCATTTTTATAAATCCCATATTATTGGCTGCTATCCTTATGATGATTGCAAAGTTTCATCCAGAACTCAATACAATCGGAATAGAGTCTCGGATATACCTACCCGATTTTTTATTTATATGAGACATCTATTGACTTATTTTACAAGTCTGGAAAGAAATATTCAATTTATTTTTTATAACTTATTGAAGTTTGTAAACTTCATTGTAATATTTTAATCATTGAAGAAGATAATATTAACACATCCCAAATGAACCACGAAACCGAAAAAACAACAGCAATTAAAGAGATTA
Source organism: Halesus radiatus (assembly GCA_022606495.2). NCBI lineage: Eukaryota > Metazoa > Arthropoda > Insecta > Trichoptera > Limnephilidae > Halesus > Halesus radiatus. Next base: position 20,228 of record JAHDVE020011699.1, read on the forward strand.
CAGTCGCATCTGGGACTCGAACCCAGGACCTCTACCTATCCGGGGTAACTGCTTAACCAACTTAGCTAATGAGACCAGTTCAATTTACGCCTGTTGTTTTTTCGGTTTCGTGGTTCATTTGGGATGTGTTAATATTATCTTCTTCAATGATTAAAATATTACAATGAAGTTTACAAACTTCAATAAGTTATAAAAAATAAATTGAATAAAATATTTCTTTTTGCGTTGAATTTGACTTGGGGAAAAAGGCTACATTAAATTATACAACCAGTTAATAAATAAGGAATAATAGAGTAATTCAACTTATTAGGAATAACTTTCTGAAGGTTACAAAACCTCAATGAAATATTTATTCATTAAAGAAGATAATATCAACTTACTCTTAATGAAAATAATTGTAACAAAAGATGGCACCCAAAATAATAAGGGAATTGATTAAAGATAATGTTAATTATTCAAATTATCGATAAAAATAACCGAATGTATTTAGACAATTCTCAATAGCTCAATTAGTAGAGACATTGGTCCCGGTGAGACTGGAGAATCTGGGTTCAGTTCCAAGTTGCGACTGTTATCTTTTTTATTTTCTGTGTCTTTATCTGTTTCATTAAGAGGAACGGCTGCGCGGCCTGTTTCATACAAAACTTAATTTTGAATTTGTGATCAAAATACTCACCTAAGGCTAATGATTTTTTATTTCATTTAAAATTATAATAAATATCTGGTATGGATTAGAAGTAATTTATAATTTTTTGTTTTACATTATGAAATATAGGCCATTAAAGGAATTGATTTTTCGCGATTTAAGAGGCACGTTTAACAATTATTTGGAGGCTAATGATTTTATCCCGTCTACTTTGAAAATATAATGAAATATACAATAATTTATTTTTTAAATACATTAAAATAAGCATTATGGTGGACTTTAAATTAAAGTAAAAATGACCAATTTACGGTGGAACACAAATTTGCTGTACATTACTTAAAATATCGACCCGAAAAAGGTTTTTTTTAATGTTTTGTTTTTATGAGTTGCCTCTAAAATTACGAAAAAAAAATTTCATGGCCTATTATACTTCACAATTTAAAACAAAAATAAATAAAATACTTCTCATACGTACCTAGAAATTTACTAAACCTTTAATTAAAAAAAATATATAATTCGGTTTGGATGTGTATTTTCCAAAATTAATTTATGTATGAAACAGGCAGCGCAGCCGTTCCTCTTAAGAGTTGTCAATATTATTCTCTTGAACGATTAAATAATATAAATTTGCCAAAGGTTGGAAAAATATGTAACAAAGACTTACAAATGTATAAGTGGCACGCGGCTAATTAGGCAAGCGAGCTTGCTCGCTAAACCTACACCGAATTTCTCACATGGAAAGCAACCTATTATGAGAAGTGGAATTACAACAAATAATCATGACGTGTGAAGAATTACGAGAAATAACAATCCGTCGTATTTAATACATTGCGAGTTACAATGTGGAACTAAAACAACTCATTCCCAGTTATTATTAGTAGGATATATTATTCTAGAATATAAGGGTTTCTGTTATGCCCACATTTCTAATACCAGTTTGTTATTCTCCCGGTGGAAAGAGCGGACTCGGAAGAAAAGATTTATCTTGAAAGCTTTAGATGTCGTATTTAGGGGAGTGTGTACTATGTATTCCAATTCTATTCGAATAGCAGCATCAAACAACGCGTTTTTACGCCTCGTGTATGGATCTGAATTTCGTAAATTGCAAAAGGTAATACGAGAGATCTTTAAGCAGTCAATCCGATGTATCTTTTAATAAATAGTAAATTATAAAAATACACATAAATTTGTTGTAGACCACTTTTATTTTATTAAAACTCTACCGGTTTCGGAAGCACCCTTCCTTCATCAGGAGAATATTAAAACTATCTTATGATATGGAATATTGACAAGACATATAAATTTTAGGTGTTGGAGTGGGGGTAAGCAAATGGGTAGGGGAAATTGTAGGATTTCCGGGAAGAACAGAGCGATTTATTGGGAAAATATTCAGAATGGGACTAAAAGATAAGTTAATTTGGTTATTTAAAATACTAGCATTATTATTCAGGGATTTTCTATAATGAACGAGAAATCGTGAGGATATCATTATTTTTTTTAACTTATTAAAAAATATATATTATTATTATTATACTGAAAGAAGAGTGTCTGTGAGTAGGTGGGTGTGCTTGTTTTTTTTTTAAATATAAATCTACAGTATTGTTCCGAGCTCAAGAAATTTTGCACACTTGACCTTCAAAACATGAGGAAGGCCACTGTCTACGTAAGATTTCAAAGAACCACCCCCATCCCCCCTCCTTTTTCAATTCAAACCAGAGTTTTGGTACTCCTTGATGAAATTTTGTACATCTGACGTGCAAAATAAGAGGAAAATTACTGGGTAGGGGTAGGGGTGACACATCACAATCTCAAAACTTTACTCCAAGCCATTCATAACTCCGTGAAACGCGGGGTACTTAAACTAGTGTGTTATAATAATTACCTTAAAGCTGATTGGAAGAAAGTGGCTGGGATGTGAAATGACCAGGCGACTAAAAAATAACCTGCAAAAAGGAGAAAAAGAACAGTTAAGACACAAACATTTTAATGGTAGAATTTGATTATTTGAAATAGATGGGAATCCCCAACCCATTATATTAAAATAACCTGAAATAAAAAGGGGAGAAAGGTGGTGGTGGTGAAATTCAGAAATCTCTTTGGTCAAAAATAAAAGGTTAATACATTTTATTTATTCAATTCAAATATTCCCTTGAAAGCTCATTATTATAATCTTCAAGCCTTAAATAATGTTCTAAACAAATTAAAAATTTTGGTAGACGGTTTTTGAGTTTAAATTAATTTATAATCTGATTTTGTGCCTTCCTGTCAGTAATATGTTCGTAAAAACAACTTTCGCTAAGAAAAGATCTTTAATATTTACAATAAATTAGTTTAGTTTCAATTACAATTATTGGAGTAAAAAATGGAGATGTCATTTTGCTGTCTGGTGACATTCCAATGCTGCTGCAATGAAACAGACGAAACGGAGAGTGCACCACGTGACGCGTTAGGTTGTAACCAGTGGCGGCATGCGTAAGAAAAATATTTTTGTTGAAATTGAAAAATAAAGTTACCGGTCAGCTATATGACCTTTGCGTTTTATACTCCAGATAAGCTCAGGAATCGCTGATTAAAGTCCGTCGGATACGTCCCGATACACCCTGTATACATAGTATTAATATCAATTACAAAAAAAACTTTATACATTGACTTTATAATTTAAACTGCGAATTGAAAAACGCAAACTGATTTAAAAAACCAACAAAAATATAAATAACATGGTGTTAACGAATACTTAGATGAAATTACCGTTTTTACTCATTTAAATGTCAGAGACCCTGCCATGAAATGTCACATGCATCAAATTGCAGGTATAGAGTCAACGATAATACATCCACAGTGCTAAAAGTAGCAGACGAGTTGCATTTTTTAAAGTAATTAACACGAGCGGACGGGCGTTGCCTCTGCGCCGTAACTCAACGGGGCTACGCCACACTCGTAACTCTCTGCAGATACGGTACTCGCGCTGTTACGTCAAATTCCGGACAATGGCGCAGGCTAAGCGTCAATTTTACTACGTTTTATGACGGAGATAAATCAATTACAAACGAGACGTGGTTCTGTCCACAACGAATTAGCCCGTGAACGGCCGTTTTCTGAATGTAGAGGTCTACGAGGTCTACGAGGTCTACGAGGTCTACGATGTCTACGATGTCTACGATATAATAGTAATTTCCAGCTATTTTTTTACTACGCCATCTTTGGGAAATGTCGCCTCGGGGTGGTTTACAAACTTAGAAAATAATTAAAATATACTTCTAAAACATTTCACTTTGATTAAACAGGGGGCTTGTAAAATAAAAGAAGCCTGTTATTTATAGATGTCGCGGGCTGTGAAAAGGTTAAGACTTGTGGGATAAAAACTGTCAAGAATGAAAACAAATTTTTAAAAGCCGTAAGTCCCAAAATTGTACAATAGTGCACAAATTTAGGACAAAACATCCTATATTTTATGAAATAAGTACTGGAATTTTAGATAAAACGCTCGAGAATGCCTTCGCTGGTTTTCAAACTGCACATGGTTTTAAATATTTTGGTATGTATTATTTCGTAAAAATTAAAAGATTACAGTTTGAGGATTTTCGTCATAAGAAATTTTAGACATTTTCCTAACTACCCGTATAGAATGAGTCTAGTTTTTGGACTGATAATTCGTGGTGGAATTCCATTGTATTAGAATTAAAATTAAAACACTTTTGTACTTTGTTCCACTTACTTATTTTCACCAGGACCGGTTTCATCCTACTACGGACTTTTTAGACTGGTAGTTGAAATTCTTATGCTACGGTATTTACAAACTTAGGCAGGAGTACACAACTTTGTCTCTATATAATGAATGTTTCTATTTTGTTAATTTAAGGTATTAGAAGTCATTTTGTTGATTTAAGGTACATACGAGTATATGTAATTATAATGTTTAATATTAAAATTATGAATGATGTTACATAGTAAATAGATATTTTTAATTCACATGAATGTATAAGAATTTATATAATTGAAAAGGTTTGTGATTAATGATAGTATATTTTGGTAATATTGGGATATTCCCTCCTTGTTGCTTAGGGCTTAATTGACAAATATTGATAGCACTATGGTAATTATTATTATTATTATATATATAGTATTTACAGATAAATTATTTGTTGTATTGCTCGCGTTAGCAACCCGCAAAGTGACGCTTATCGCCTTATTTGGGTGCTCATCCATAATAATTAATAAATAAATATGTAAATCTAAAGCACACCATGCGGTATTATTTGTCCCGTTCCAGCTAATTTCTAGAAGGATTATAGTTAAATTTGTTCGCATTATTTACATCTTTCAATAACGATATGGGGCGGAACAGTGCACGGCAACGCTAACTTAATGTCACGAGTGATCAACGGCTGAGTATAACACAATTTTCCACAAAGAAAGTTACCAACGTGAAACAAAAGGTTGCTTAATGGATTGCGTTTCCGGGGTTTCCATTTCAATAAACTGTGTTACTGATACGAATTCTATAACGTTAAACGAAAAAAAAACGGAAAATATACCTTGAAATAAAATTCTAGTACACCTACAGATACCATATATAAACCAAAAACTCTAGACAGGGGGGAAAAACTTAATATTTTTTACTGGTCGAATTTATTAATACATCTTTTTAGAATGTGTTAAACATTTATACTTATTAGCCACCGTAGGATGGCTGTGATGCTATACGCTTTTGGCTTTGAATTGGGAAGATAAAGGACGGTGCAATGATGTCAGTGGACGACACGCTGAAGTGCTCCTTCCAGATCCTGAAGTCGGCCGACAAGCGCTACCTGGCGTACATGCAGACCATCACCAACCGTCCCCTCACGCCGCCCAAGGGCGTCACCAAGACAAAGAAGAGTTTGAGGGCGCTATGGATCAGTCCCCCCGCCACCATCCTCCCCCGCCGCTCACCCGTTTTAAGAGTATTCTGTGTTATTTATCCTAAAAATATATGGATAATAATTCATTGTCTTAGCTTAAATACATTCTTGAATATAATGGAAACAATCCTCTATCATTTGTGTTAGCGTTTTTCAATATTTCGTAAGGAATAAATACAGTTAGCTTCTTTTTTTTTCAATTTAACATGTATGAAAACTTAGACCAAGCCGTATTTAGTTTTTATAATTTAACTGCATCTCTTTATATGGTCTATAAATAATGTGTAATGATAGCCTGTCCAAAAAGAGAAAATAAATGTAAAAAAAAAAATCGTAGAATAGATGTAATATAAGAATAGGAAGTATTTTTTGTACAGCGCCCTTGAGGTGATTTTTCACAAAAACGGTGCTATAAAAATCATCCGATTATTATTATAACGGCTGTCGTTTTAAAATCATTGATAGGAAAGTCTTAATTTACAACATTTTTTAAGCAAAACCAACCCGTTCCATACATATCCTATAATAAACGCTTTAATAATAACTCACTTAAATTAATATCGGGCAAACGATTTTAGACGGTGCCTAAATATAACGAGAAAATGCCAGGAGCAACCATAGCTTTACGTAAATAGATTCCTGGGCTGAAGGAGGTTCGCATAGCAGAGTGAGCACAATATGCTAAAAGGTACATACATATATGTAGGTATCACCATTCGCCCATCTTCCAGGATATTTAAAAGGTACTGTAGAGGGGCCTCATTATGTAATATCTTTGCCGTTGAGATGGTAAATGACGTGGGTAAATTGAACTGCGTCAGAAATTTTTTTAAATATACCAATACAAGCGTTAGGAAATAGATATTATATAAATATACGTTAATAGGCACATTCCTTGATAAAACTAATTAAATTTTAAGGTGACCCCTGTCAAAAGCGGAGAATTATTCCCGGAGCATTATTTAATAAGAGATATTAAGAGACTGAAGAAAATCAAAAGTGTCGAACCTCTATCAAGAAAAGTTTATGAAAACAATAAATTCGACGGAGAAATTATTCCAGATGTTGAATATTTAATGAAATTCAACTTCAGATCATTTATTTTTCAATCCGTGTTGGAGAGAATCGGTTCATCAAAGTAATTCATTCGAGGCACTTCAACCTTTCCTTGAAGACGTAAGGATTATGAGAATAATTTAAATGGTTACGAAACGGCAGATTCGAGGGATTTGTTGGATTACGTGCCTCAAAGTGCCACCTTCATCTTCCAAGCTATGACTAAAGCCCTTTCCATGTATGATTCATGGGAATTTCTCCAACGACGGATATTTGCAATTTGGTACGCCTCCTAAGTCAGTATAAGCTAAGTCTGTTTGATGTCGGGGGTAAATAAATATGAAAAGGCGAATATCAATAATTTACTTTCGTGCTTCAATTGTACAAGAATTATTCTTCAGGTATTATATCTGACTATCAAAAATGTACATATTTGACTTTGAAGGAAGAAATGATATAGGGAAAATTTCAGTAATAGTAAATCAGTAGGAGGGAATTGTCAACGTGACGAACCGTTCCCAATTTGTGCTGCGGAGTACCACGCCACCTTAAATAATTTGTCACCAGCGGCGGCTCGTAGCCTATCTAAGTGGGGGTTCAATAGAATATTAATAAAGGGAAAAAAATTCTCCTCGGTTGAATAAAAAAATAGTCCAAATATCCCCAGATTGTCGCTGAAACCAGAAAATGTTGCGTCTGATGAGTGGAATGCATATTTTTTTCAATTCGAAAAACCCCCTAGATATATGAGAAAATCCTATATTGGTCAGATCAATTTTTTTCCCGTAGGCCTAAAGGGATTTTATCACACAGCAATTAAATTTGAGCACAACTTAGCAACGAGTTAAAATTCGACGATTCATTGAAACGTTGCTTGCTAAATAATATAATGTCAAAAGTAAGAAATGTTCGTTTTTCTAGATACTTGCCTATCCTGGCAAATTCTAGAAATGCGGCAAAAAAATAACACTTGTTTTGGGACATATATATGGGAACTACATCGCTACCCGGAAATCAAAGACACAGACATTCCTCTGATAAAGGAACTAATTAAATCTCCTTCTGAACCATTTTATGCCGGATTACCCGGCTACGAAAACCCAACGCTATCGCTATCAAGCCTGCAAATTCTATATTTAAATATAAAAGATCAAAAACGGTCCTCCGAACGGAGTAACTCCTGCAGCATCTCTGCACATAGTTTTTAGATTTTTTTATCCCATTCCCATAATTTTAATGAAACATCCAAAAGGTAAAGCTAAAAAAAATCCTTTAATGAAATAATCTTGTTATAATGTAATTAGAACAAGATTATTTTTATAATAGTGGTATTCTGACTTTAAATTAGACCAAAGACCACCCGGAAACCCGCTACCGCTACCTTTTAATAACAACCTAAAACAAGATAATCAGAGTTGAAAAATCTGTTGATTCTTCCAAATATTATTACATACAAATTTAAGATCAACAAATCCCATAGTCGCTACGCACACGGGATGCTCGTAGATTCCCAAGGTTCGCATGTCTCCCGCTGTGGCAACGTAGAACGTTTTGTACGGCCGTTTTTTAGGACAGACAGTCATATACGTGCGGGATTCATAACGCGCGTATGGGATTCGTTTCGGATTCACTTTTGGGCAATATTGGTGGACGGGTGGATTTTTAGCGCGGAATTCGAATGGCGCACTGTTTAAAGTGTGGCAAAATTATTATACAAGTTTGTTTTCTGTTCTTATCTTTTTTATAGGAGTAGACTGCACAAACGCTCTATAGAGAAAACCGTCACTGCTTGTCACCAACCTAAATCAAGAGACCTCAATACGAAATATCTACGGATTTTTTCAGCCTATAAAAGCATTAATATTTTTTCAAGATACAATTTTTTCATAAAAAAATTACGGTTTGATCATTTGATGTACAAAAATCAAATTATCTTTCAATGTCTTATTTAAAGAAATGAGATCATGAAAGTTACGACAGCGATGTAAACGTCGCCAACCCCGTTTATAAACCCACCTGGCTCTTACAAAGCTATTAGAAGAGTAAACTCTACAAAAGTTTGTGTCCATTTAAACTCTGTTAAGAACATGTTTTTGAATAGCTCTCTTCGCAAAAGCTTTTCGTTACACTGTACTATTATTTTTACAAGTTTGATTCGTATCTCCCGCATTCTGGGGCACCTGAGATTTGTAAAAAGCTCAGAAGCCCCTGAAAGCCGAGAAAAGCGAGGCTGGGAACATGCATGAGGGGATCGGGTACATAAATGCATAAGTCACTGCAGCCACCCTCCCCACCTTTAAGGGAGACATGAAAGCTTCAGTTCTGGACCTAAAGGTTAGCTGGCTTTGAGAAACAGTACTACTTTGAGTAAGTACAAAAAATATTAATAGATATTTTGAAAGAAACTGCTTTCTAAATAATGCCACAAGCGAGAAAATCTCGTCAAAAGATCTTCTCGGCTTACGACGTCACTTATTGTGAGCAGTGTAAATCATTTCTATTTTCAAATAAGCTTTTTGTTTATTTTACGTCATACTCACATACGGCACAAGAGTCCCAATTAACCAAAGCTAGGGAAGTTGTGGCATACAATTTCAGATACTTGCCCGGTTACTGTACATAGTTAATTTAATTTCAAGAAAAAATAGATGGTGGTCTATCACCAGGGCGATCGACGTAACGAAATTGCCTGAAAGAAGAACCGCCGAAGACACCACAAAAGTCAAAGCACATGTGTAGTGGTTGTGATGAAGTATCTAAATGTCAACAGTGCAGCGCGGGGGTGGGTAGTTGTAGTCAACGTAAAGTTGAACACATAAAACGTGTCATTCAGCCGCAGATTGGACCCATATTCCACTTCATTCGCTTTCACCGCAGAGGTCGGACGTCAGGCCGTAGTTGAATCTCTTTACACTCCAGGAAAACAGCGCACTGCCCGCCGCGGCCGACGGCTGGACACTGGGCGGAGTCCCCACTCGTCACACTCACCCACCACCTTCGTACGAGGGTCACACTCGACATAGATAATATAAACATTTAGCGGGCGGACCAATTTATGTTTCACGCCGCACTTTTCGTTCGCAGCTAAAAATTATTGCACAGTGGTGGGTGACATGTCGCGATTTTATTTGGACAAATTTAAATAAATTGCTGTATGATATTTAAATGCATTTATGAAAATTAAGTTCATTGTTAGCAATATTTAGGTAATAATATAATTTACATGGTGTCTGGAAACTCATGATACCTACAGTGGAAAAATATGACCATCTGCAGCATATAAGAGTTCCCAAATAATCATAAAACAACATCCTTTTTTTGGTTATTCATGTTTGTTAGGTGGAAATTTCCGAGGCCAATAAAAACTCAAATCAAACGATTTTCGCATTTAATTAATTTATTTACACCAAATATTTGGTCACCTATTTTTGAAACTTTTAAATCGCGTGGAATTCCATTATAATTAATGATTTTGCTTTTATTTAAATGCAAAGTTTAGAAAAAATCTTAAAAATAATTTGGTCACTATTTACAGAAATAAATAATGTTTACGTAGGATACATGTAATCTGACAAAATATAGTACAAACATATGGAGAGTGCTAGTTAACATATGCAGATAAAGCGACAAAATTAGAACCATCAGACAAAAATTGAAATAGGTACATAAATTACCTATCTAATATTTATTCTCAATAATCGACTGTGTTTAGGAAAAAGGCGGTAACCCTCAAAATTAAAATTTTACAGAAGAAACGAAAGACGTTTCAAGAGTGAGTTTTTCACGATAATAGACAATACACGAGTATATCAGCGTAAGGGAGCGCTGTAATAATAATTGTTATCAATTTAAGTAAACAAGAAAAGAAATCTTTAAGGCGATGCAATGGGAAGTAGTGTAAAATCATGTATTTTCGGTTTGAGAATTTGATGGCCTAGAAATATCGTAGATAATAAATAAATAAAATACTGCAAATAGAACACACCTTAGCCTTTCGTTTAACCGGCCATTTTCTTGGTGTGTCCTTTTATAAGCCTAGAAAAAAATAAAGTATCAGACATTAAAAAATGTTTAAAGCGCAAACTCTCCTACTTACGGACCCCTTTTCCGATATTTTCGTATTGTTCATTGTGCTAAATTAAGTATTTTAGAATATGACCGTAAAACATTTTAATAATTATGTCTGAGCTTTACAGAATAGAATCAAACACGCACTTTGGTGACGGTTTTTTTGCGTAAATAGAAACAGCTAAGCGGGACTTTCAACCTTGTCGCCACCTGCATAAGGAGCACGTGATTTCGTTGGAATTTTAGCCGGTGGATCGCCTTAATACATTTTGTTGTCAGTATTGGTATGTTTTGTTAGGAGATTTCTGCATAAAACCAGCTAGTAAGACTAGAATTCCACGATTGAATCAATTTCACTGAAATCGTTATAAGATGGATTGATAGGCAATGCTTGCAAATTTTCTAATCTATGTCCAGTACCAGTAGACGGTACTGCTTCTGCTTAGTTTTGAAAGACTAAATGTTCTGTGAGCATTTTAGTTCTGTGAGCGTTGTGTTGGATTTGTATTTGTTTTGACTTGGAAATAAATTGACGTGTCTTATTATTTATTCTACTTTTTCGAAGTTAGCTCGATTGCATAGCTTCAAATATATATAGTGGTAGTACATGGTAGTAAATTTAGTTAAAAATGTTGGAGCACAGAGAAAACTTTTTTTCTGGCAACTCGAATCTAAAGTCAAAATGAAAAATTTCGACGGCCATCTCGAATTTCCCGAGTTTTTTTTTCTTTTTCTACACCTCCGCAGAGCGGCCTGCAGTTCCTAGTCTACTTCTTATTATGTTACCGAATAACGAAGTGTTCGTACTTCGAGGTTAGAGCTGAAAACGGCGCTCACGTCAGTGCCATAAGAACTAGAGTCAGCATATAGCGAATACTTCATTTCAGGTTCATTCATCTCTTATCCGTGCTGAAAAATAATATCAGTTATGGCAGATTTTTTTATCAATTTCAAATCAACATTATTAAATCTATCAGTTTTGAAAAAAAATACAATGTAGAAATAACCACATGTGAAATAGCATGGTACCATACCATGTGTGAAATTAGCAGTGACAATATTAAATAAAATTATGATGGCAACTTGCATTTCTGATAAAACCAAGTTAAATGACAGGTCATTGAGTATTTTTTTAATGTCAATACCGCACCAAAGTTTCGACTGCTCCCAACTGTTCGGAGCCAGTGGGACGATAGGATTCCTATTCAGGGCATGTTGTGACGGTAAAGGATGGGGGGAAAGGAGGGGAGACTGGGAAGAGGAAGTTTGGAAAGTACCTGGCTATTCGGATATAGTCGTCAAACATAGCTAAAGCCAAATCAAGAAACGTTTTGATTAAGAATTGTGGTTTTTCATCAGGGCGATACTGAGAGTATCTACCACTCTGGAAGGTGAGGCAAAAAAAAAATTCAACTTCTGACTCAAGCTTCTCTAAAACGACTCCTAGATTTAACATTTTCCTCTTGTACCAATAATTTCGGGACACACGTATAAATAATTAATATGCAAAAAAAATCGTATGTATAATTACGTTTATTTAAAAAGAAATACAAAAAAGTTGTATATAATTATTTTTACTCGTGACAGCTGTTTCACATTCCGAAATAATGCCTTCACACACATAAAAAATACTGTATAGCAGAGCTTTTTTGTAGATATTTAAATTTAAATAATAAATATTAAACATATTAAGAATAAAAATATAGTTATACAAAATAAACTTTAAAACAGTAAAAAAAATATTTACATATAATAAATATACATTTCTATGTCCGTATTTCGTTTAAAATAGCACACTGTGTACTTTTAAAATATAAATATGTTCTAGAAAGTAACATGTTTTATTAAGTTGCGGAAAAAATCAAGAATACCTTTACTTACTTGTAGAAGTACAAAAAAACATAATATTTCAATACTAGATTTCAAGTATTCGTATGAATAAACAAAAACATGTTAGGAAATAAGTCAATGTAGCGTCGGGCCGTAACACCTCCTCACTCGCCGAATGTTGATAGGAAACTAAAGATTTAAATGCCATAAGTGACGAAGACAGGTAAAACATTATTCGGTGCGCTCGCGGCCAGTATTCGCGGGAGTATTGGAGGAGCATAAGGTCGAGATTGCTAGAGCGGGCTTAGAAAATTATTCTTCCCGAGGGATGTATTTTAATTAATTCTGATGAATATATTCCTAAAATCTCAGATGTTTTCAGGGTGATATCTCGGGAAGTTACTAATTCATCTGCTAGAAAAATAAAATTTGATACTTATCGCTAATTTTATAGTTGTAAAACGCTTATCAAATTTTAAAAATCGTTTTACGTAAAAAAATTAAACGATAAGGAACATATTTTATTCATCTAAAATATAAATAACATGCGTCCCGTGTGTTACCTCTGAAAAAAAAATTACTTTAGTTACGAAGTCGTCGGAATTAATTAAAATGTGACCTCGGGTAAACCCCCGTTATAGATGGTGATATCAACTCTTAAAAGACCCATATTAATAAAGCACGCGGGATTTCTAATGCCGGCGATTCAATAACAATTAATTAATTACACCGTTTAGCCATTGAAAATCTATTTCAATATTAAATTATTCAGGCGACATTCACTACTTTCAAATGTATTCTACAATGTTCTTCAAATATCTACAAACCATTAGGCATATGTTTCGATAAATATAATGAAAAAACATTGGACAAAACTAACACAATAAACAGTGTTTTATTATTTATTTTATTTGGGTTTTTGGGGGGCTAATATGCGGCAGGAAATAGAATGTCAACATGAATAGCACAAACGTTAATATTAAGAAGCAAATACTAGGTACAAAGGCAAAGCTCCTATTTGACCATTCCACACACAAAGCTAGTAAAGATACTAGTCATGTGCTTGCACTCAAAAGCTCTCCCCCACCCCATGAAGTGGCAACGCCGCGCGTCGCATCCTACTCGGCGTTGCCTTTGTAAAGGGCGCCGCTCTTAAAAATGGATGAAAATCTAGCAGACGCGAGAGGGTGGTTGAAAAGTCCAAACATTTTAAAGCGTAGAACGCCAGTTAAAAACTGCCAAAACACATGTAATAATTGATATTCAGACATTGTATCTGATAATAAATAAGTTTTCAACACAATAAAACACTTCTTCAAAACAACATAAGGTAATAACAATACAAATAATCCCAATCTTGCAGTTCCGGAAGACCGGAAATTATTTTCACAGTTTCCGTTGCCATTCACCCTTGAGTTGTTTTCGATAAACTTGTATCAGATGAAAATATGTTTTCATCAGAAAAACATTAATCCTTCGGGGGCAGCGAATATGGGATTGCTCCTAACGTGTTTTTAACTAGCGGTATGTAGTAGAGTAGGCTCAGATTCGTCTAGAAAAACACATTTTTCAATTGATTCTGGAAAAATATAAAAATTCACGAAGACAAAAATAAACAACCCTAGTGGTAGTGGGGTTGTTAGTTTGAACGAGGCGAGTGGAAGAATAACATCCGACAACATTCTAAATCTATAGATGGAAAGACGCGTCCCTCTGTATAAACAAGCGATGCCTAAACAAAGCCTTTGAAAATAAGACTGAAAAGGTCACATATTTGATGTATTGTTATTTATTGGGAAACGATCGCGAATAAGAATTTCTAGCTTTTAACACTGCGGTGTAATAAATAATTTTATACAGTTTACAGTTTATTTCTCAAATAATATACGAGAACATTAACAGAATTATCTTACAGAAGGTTAAAAAATAATAATAATAAGGATTTAAATAACATTTCTTTTTACTGAGCACAGCGCTTTCACACATTCCTTTACTCACGTAACATTATAAAATTATACTTTTTCACGTGTTATTTATTTAACGATGCCATTTCTAACGGAAGTTATAAATCGATTTTGTAAAACTTGCTGTAGTTAGTTGCGTTATGTGAGAATCAAACACGCAATATTACTCTAAAATAAATTGGTAGACCATTACGCTACAGAGACTGTCTCATTTAGGAGGATAAAGTACCAACATTCTTTAAAGCAAGTATGCGGCGGAAAGATTTTACTGTTCAATATATAATATTTCCCTTTCACATTAAAATATGATGTAAATTCGCTGAAATTTATCAACGCTTTCGAAAAACTGTACCGTCATTCGTGAAACTTGAAAATGGCCGGTCATTTGCATGGCAACCGAAAGAATAAAGAAAAAGGGCGGGATTCTGGGGGCGGGGATTGTTGAAAAAATGTGAAATTCCCGAAATTCGTTCGATACTCCAGTAGCGAACAATTTATCCTTTCACTGGTACACCGCCAGGAACATGAATATTCTAAGTGAATAAACAATTGTAAGGGGGAAAAAGTTTAACTAATTGATGGCAAACCATTTCACAAGGATTAAAAAAAATAATACAACATGGTGTAAGTTTTAGATTTCTCCAACATCTTCTTGGGGGCGTTTTATTGAAAAAATCATGAATTGATACGGGCAGGTGGATATTTCACACACGGGTTGAACTTCTAGGAAAACACAAAAAATAAAAAATTCACGTTCTCCGTAAAGCAACTAAAATAACAGAATGGTACAATCGTCCTAAGATAAACCGATGGTGCGAATACGTAGATAGAAACCTCGGCGATGGGTGGCAACGATTGTATCTGGGAGACTTATTGGCTATCGTGCCAGTTCACGGTTACTCCACAAACTGCTTTATAGGCGCTAGCAGGTGTTTTTACAACTTTTGGTAGTTTTAAACCTTTTACATCAACTGATATTGGTGTTTCGACTTGGTATTACCGGAGTTATCTTTAAAAATCGTGTTACAAATCAAAATAGTATTAAAGTTTCCACAGGGAGCCATAAGTATAAAATACATAATTAAAACTGGCATAATAAACGGAAATATTTATGGAATGAAAACGCCATGTGTCGTAACTTAATTTGCGCAAAGCGATATCGTTCCACCAAAACAGGACACGATAAACAGCCTAAAGATTAAAGTTGTGCGCCTTTCGAAACAGCAGAGAAACTTCAGTCTAATTCTATTCCCGAGTCGCGAGTCAGGAAACGGTTTACACGCCGAAGCCTCACTTCCAGTTCAGGTATTTTAGAATACCACATATAGTGATGGAATGGAATTCGAAATACCGAGTGCTTCTATAATTATATCTATCCTACCCAAGTCGAGCGGAAATCTGCAGTTGTGTGTGGCTGTAATCGTTCCAACGTGCCTGAACCCGAAAAGGTTGGATTTTGTCGCTGCTACTTGAATAGTAGAGACGAAATCGACTCGTGTAAAAATGTAGCTGTAAGCTGCGAGTAACTCAATTAGCAACTAGTAAATGTAGCAGTAACCTAGTCGCCGCTACACACAGCTACTGCCGTTTTCTCAAGTTGTTGTCCAGTACAGGTGGTGGGCTATTTCACTCGCTACTACCTCGCAGTTCCAGTAGCTCCGTATGACTAGTATCGGCTACAAAGAGCGCCAATCGCTCGCCGAGGCAACGTAGCAGCGACAAAATCGCTGACGATTCAAAATCGAACACGAAGTGCACGGAATGCAAGTCCTTCGGTTGGTACTGCTGGGAGCCGAGACGTTGACGATAATTGCAACAACTTAAGTCACCAGACTACTAAAGAGAAGAGATGGGATGAGTCGTTAAATTAGTATCCAGCCTTTAAACCAAGTAAACGATTTTACTTTATTACGCGTTGAATACATATTTGAAGACGGACGAGGCTTCCAACCTAATTGCGTTTAACAATGCGCCCCGATTTCAGACGAATAAAATAATAATCAACACGTACGAGTAAATTTTACGATGGACACGAGTGCCTATCATAGTACACATTATTTCCCGACGTTGAATAAAATAACGAACGGAACGAAGGGCTCTGCTTCTGGTTATTATCCAACAAAGACCTCAAAACATTAGAAATAGAACTCTAAAAATAAATCTAAAGGCTTATTATTTATTATCTATATAAATTACGTAACTGTGCCGATAATACAATTTCAGACAAGGTTGCCAAACATGTATTTGGCTTATGCGTCGGGGATACCATTGCTGTACCATTTTTTAACGTTTATTCCAGATCTCGGGGAGGGTTGTGCAATCCCACGAATTCCATATAATATAATGTGTATATCAAATTATAACAAGAAATAAAAATATTGTAAGGAACAAATACAAAAAGATAAGATATGATACTAAAAAACATTATTATCTGTATTCATTTAATCGGTGGATTATTTTTATCTCAATAAGTCTCAATAAAAAGCTATCGGTAATACTTAAATAACTTGAAACGTTGAGATATAACCAATTTTGGAGCGGAACAAGTTTATTTAAAAATATGCCTTTAGAGCTTAAAAAATCTCAAACTATTTTCCATAGGCATGGATTCGTACAAGGCCTTCGCAGGTAAACCGCAAGCGAACAGTGATCGTGTACTGAGCCTATACAGGGATAATCAACACGGGCACGGACAGGAGACCAGGTGACCAGCTGATCTCCCGATAACCGCCGATATGTAAACAGACGGCTGGCGTAAACAAGAACCGTTCAGTATCAATATAATTAAGACATTGCCGATTTGAAACCTCCCTTTGTTAACAAGGTAAATTTCCGCATGTGTTTTGCCATGTTAGTTAAATCGATTTTCCGATTTACGAGAACACTCGTAATTCTTTAAAAAAAACGAAATAGGCATTACGTAGCAATTATTAGTAAGGAGTAACGTATAGGAGCTATTGTATTTTTATTTTTAATCATTAAATATAATATTTACAGTTAGTATTTTCTTTTCTGTGTCTTTTCGGTTTCATGTTTCATTCTAAGAGTTGTTAAAATTACCTTCATGATGATAAACAATATAATTATTAATGAGTCTAGTATTAGTGTTTTTGGCTTTCCACTAATACTAGACTCATAAATAAATAAATAAATTTAAATAAAAGTACAATTCTTAAATTATTCCCAATAAACAAAGTACACGCCCTTCCCTGCCAGGTACCTGCTGATCTCCCACCCTCAGCCCTTCACTCGCCCGCTTTTATCAATCCAACACACGTGTATCCTAGTTCATAGTTTAGTATTATATTGCCCTGAAGAAGCTACGGTAGTAGCGAAACCCGGTTGACTAAAGTATAAATAAAAGTGATGTAAACAAATTTATTGTTTTATTTTTTAAATTATAAAGTCACATCACCAAGTTACCGCTTCATATGCAAAAATAAGTATATATTTTTAATTATCTTTTCAACTATCTACAATCCATTTTTTCCCTATTTTTTTCTTTCTCTGAATCATGCACTATAATTTTATGTTACCCTGCATTTTTATATAACATATATTATCATTTCATCATATTTTTACCATCTATTGTTATCTGTAATTATTTTTTTTTTGTTTTTATTATTTCACTGTAATGGCATTTATATATTGTTATACATATATATCATATAATGATATAATAACACACATATAAAACTTATTTCCACTTTTATTTTATTTCACCGTGACCGGTTTCAGCTTGTTAAAGCCATCTTCAGACTGGTAAAAGTTAATCTTAAACTACGGTTTATATACACAACATGTGGGAGATAATACAAGGGATTTATTCTATTACATGGGTTTTCTTTATATTTGTCATTAAGTCGTCTTCGACTGGGGACTTTCTAATTATGTTGATTATTCCCAGTATGCTTATTACCTCTGGTTTGTAGTTTACTTTAACAAACTGAAACCGGTCACGGTGAAATAAAATGAAAGTGGAAATAACTTTTATATGTGTGTTATTATATCATTATAATGGAATTCCACCATGTATTATCAGTTTCACATATATATATATATCATATGTTACACACTCTCATACCTACTACATATGTATCATGTTAACTTTTTTGTTATCCGCTACTTTAAAAAAAAATCTTTCTGTACCGTGTACCAATTCATGTAAAATATAAAAGCCCATCAGGCCATTAATAATTAATTAATAAACAAATAAATATCGTTAAAGCACTTTTTTATTTGGCAAACCGCCTCAAGCGGTCGCCGGAAACCCGTACGAATGTACTGCAATCAATATAAGTCGACTTCCCGCAGAAATGCTAGGCGAAACTAGGGACGGAGCGTTCGGGCGGCAGCCGCGGCGGGAGCGGTCCTGCGGCGAACTGAATATACATTCATCACTTAAGGAAGAGAAATGAGACACGAAAAGCGGAAAATTATGCGGCGTGTCAGCGTGGCTGGTTCGCCCCGTTCCTCGCCGTGGCGCGGTCATTAAGAACAGGTCCTAGCCTTTCTTACAGTTACCGGAACGGTAAACTCGCTTTTTGTTGGACGGAGCTTTGGAGCGATAAGCTAACCGCTTTGAGATCCAGGAGGTAATTTTGAAAAATAAAGCAGGTAACAATGTACGACTGTATGCAAAAATAGAATACAGGAAGCCCCATATACACAAAATAGCAGGCCATATTTCTCAATGTTTTAATGAAATTTGACTAGATTTTTTCGCATAATAATTAAAATTTGGAGTTTTGACTAAAATAAAATTTTAACTACCGTTTTGGCCATCCCACGAATTAATTAACTGGGCCTTGGCAAAATTCACAGAAAGAAGAAAGTGGCAATAAAAAGTCCAGACTATGAAATGATTTGATTTTCAGACCGAATACCAATATACCAGAATTCATTTGCGTAAAGGTGACGGTTTAATGTACGAGGTTCATTTGAATGTTATTTGGAATTGTTATTTTACAAAACCCATAAAAAAATGCGGCTGATAAAACCTCCGCCAGCACATTCATAATGCAATTACCTACCCCGCTGGCAGATTCAAATGAAAAAATTATACAATGCTATAGAGATTGAATATATTGAAGAAACCGCTGCTGGTTAATTTTTTTGCCCAGACTCGGAGGATAAAGAAAAGCTATTATTTTGTACCGTAACTTTTATACAATTTAAAATAAATTCGTATCATATATGATCAGCCCTTTTGAATGAAGTACCTATTATGAAATGTAGTAGCAAAATTCACACAAAATATTATATATGCATATAAAGCCGTGTTTGGTGACCGGATCTGAATAGCCAGGTACTTTCCCACCTTCCTCTACTTATCTCCTTCCCCTCCCCGTACCATTCGGCATCACAATATACCCCAACGGGAGATGTTATAATCCCACTGGCTTCGTACAGTTGAGAGTGCACTGGAACTCTTGTGCGGTATTCGGATAATTTTTTTTAAGTTGTGGTCGATAGCGCGGTGGGTTGGACGCTTAGAGTAGAAACTCGGTAGAGCTGAATTTGATTCTCAAAGTGGGTTACCGAATTCTTCCCTTATTAACACAAGTTACGCATAGTAAAAAAAGTTTGTACTACAAATCTCAGGATACATTAAAGTTTGTTTTGGACAAAAAAAACTTGTTGTCGTGATTTAAAATGCAAAGCGCTGCGCGACGATAAGAATGATGAGTATAAATCATCGTCAAACCGTCCCGTGGCGGTCGGGAGGAGCTTTTAATTAAAATGCACGGCGCACAAATTAATCAATCTCTCTCCCTCTCCACTTTCCCTCTGTTACTGTCTGCTACTACTGTCTACTCTGCTATGCGCTGTAAACTCTGTGCCCAGATTATTCTGCGGTGACACTCCGGGCCATTTACTGCGGGGATCCAATTAGAGGAATTTTAACCTGATACACAGGGAGCGCATTGGACAGACAAAAACTGGAAAAACGTTTAAATTAAATATGTAAAAACGCATTTAATTACCCCAGTTTTAAGGGTTGAAGAAGCCTACTAACAAATATAATACATTGTTGCATAAACACTGTCCAAAGATCATTAATCGAATCAGATCGAAGAATTATTTCCGACTTGATATTTATGTTCAAAATTGTAAATGGTAGTATAGACAGCCCTGATTTAATTAAACTCATTCAATTTCATATACCAAAGAGAGCAACTCGTCCCAAAATCCTGTTTAAACGTAACAACACCACGACTGAGCATAAGAAACACTCGCTTGTACCTAGATTACATGAAGTTAGTAATAGATACGCAGATGTGGCGGATTTATTTAACTGCACAAGACGGCTATACTATCATATCTTTTCAATCAATATTAATATAACTTATGTGTACTATATGTTTTGTATGTACGCACATCTTTTACTTTTATATTCTTCATGAACTTTTATTCTTTATATACTCTGATGTCATTGTACGACGACCTAATGCCACATTTAATAGTTACCTGTTTAAAATTATTAGTGATATATTTTCTTATGCTGTGACACGTAATTATTGTTTATGGTATATTTATACCGTTGATATTAAATAAATAAATAAATATCTTTAACCCTAATTTTTAAATAGATTCAAATAAGTACTCCCTGGTTAACCTCCTAATAATATTTTAATTCTTCCTACTTCAATCATTATACGCGGAAAACGTAGCTTGTGCAATGATGAAGGACTTATATTGCAGATGATTGAACTCGCGATGCCTGGGTGAGAACGCGACACATTTGTTCACTCGACTACTAAAGTACTAACTGGTCATTTGTACGGGATGAAGCCCCTCACAGAAATTTTTGTTTCATTCTCTCTGCAGAAATCAAATATGTATTATAGAAAGGAAATAGTTTTTTCTTTTGTTTTTACTTTGTTGTGATAGCTTAGAATAATTTATTTATTTATTTGAAACACACATTATTTAACAATAAAATGTAAGAAAGCTTTGGCTGCTCAACTGGGAACAAATCCCGTTTTAGGACAGTCAAATTGACAAGTTTAGTTCATATTAAGTGCCATTATATAAAAATAGAAGGGAAAAAAGCTAGTATTGACATAGTATGGTAATATAATACATCTAGAAAAAAGTATAAAAGTATAATATAAGTACAAATAGATGTGAAGAATAGTACAGAAATAAACAATTGTGTAAACCAGAAAATTTGAGTATAGCATAATATATTAATTAAATATTAATTGTTTTTGTGTTTAATTCGTAGAACTCGCTAAGTATAGTTATATAGAATAATAGTGAAGTTCGAAGAGATAAGAAAAAAAAGTATAGAGTAATCGTTTACGTATACCGGATAATTTGAGTATAGTATAATATTTAAGTAATTATGAAGAGATGAGAAAAAACAAATATTATAGAGTAAACAATTATGTATATGTGTTTGATAGGTACCAATTGGTGCTAAGGAAAAAATGGGTTTAAAATTGAATACAAAAAAAAATATTATTGAGTAATATTGATAAGATTGAGTTACGTATCACTCGGATTTATGAGCCGACGACGAAACTCGGGGATGCAGACCGAACAGGGTGCAGCAAATAGTTATATAAAATTATTTTTAAAATACAATAATTAGGAATTTTATCACACACGTTACAATCAATACCGACTACCATAATACGGGCATGTGCCTAGTTTGATAGTCTAAAATCATGGAAATTTGGTACTAAAACTTCTTAAAATGAATAAAAAAATAACATAGAAATGTATTGCTCGGATAAAATAATTTCCGTTCCGTTCATTATTTTATCTATCTGGACACAATTAATATTCATGTTTCAATCAAATCCGATCAATTCAATCAGACAAGGAACTAAGCAATTTGAAAAAAAATAACTCATAATATAAATATAATTAAAATACCTATACATATTTTAAAGGTGTATTCGCGAAAGCAACTTTATTTATAATGATTAAATTGAAATAAGTGGGGGAGCGCAAGAAGGGTTGATAACCTTTGCCCTACAATTTAAGTCAAGGAAGGGTGGGTACCAAAACTTCGAAACTAAAGCAAAGCTATATTGTTCCACCGCTCCGTTGCAAACGTATCCACGTTTAGTATAGCGCGACAGTTTCCATTTGAAGTTTGGACCGTTAAGTTTGCACATCTTCGGTGCCAAGGTTTAAATGTATGAGGTCATAACTGCGACTGTATTGCCAACTGAGCACCTTCTCACCCTATGCGTATCAAATTATATTAGTTACCTACGTTTGACACACACAGCTTTCTCAAATATGATACCCTCGGGACCGCCTCTGCGGAGTTCAAACATAAAAAGTAATTAAAAATACGATATTATCAATATTGATAATAAAATACACAATTAATGTGTGTACCGAACGTTCTGCATTGAAACCACCATAAATTATGGCATTTAAAAGCATTTCGATGAGCCTTTGTTTTGTTAATTTTAATGTTGAACATGTTGAACAACCCAATTCATTTTTTTTAAACACAATAATTGGAAAAGAGCGGTGTATAAAATTATTTTTTATTATTATCTTATTTCAGTCAGTTGTGCAGGGTGAAAAATTAATTTAGAAAATTTGTGTTGGTAAAAACCCGCAATATTTTACAATTCTTTACACGAGACCAATTTCTTAATATCGGGGTTAAAATAACAGTTCAATTTGAAAAATAAAATTACCTTAGAGAAGTTAGGTAGAAACAGACCGGTACATTGTACGCGTCTTATTAGTCGAGTAACCGAATACTTAATTTAAATAACAAAGTCAATCATTTGTTATTAACTGCCATCAAACACGGTAATGGCGATTTGACGAGTCATAAGACTGGCAAATGAGGGAAATGATATAATCAGATCGCGAACATCGGGACGCAGTAAGAGCATTTCCGCCACAGTTGTTAGTGACTATTTTCGGAGGATCGATATTGCTCCTCGAGCTGGGGAGCCCTGAGAGGCATCGCCGGAAAATCCGGAAAACACAAAAGGTCGGTTTATCAAATGCCAAATAAATTTCCCAGAAATTTTCCATTCCGAGGTCGTAAATCAAGCCGAGAAGCACCTGCTGCCCCGAAAGCGAAAGGGTGGATTAAAAGCCGAAGGAGCAGGACGCTGTAAAAGAAAATTCTCGAAAAGGGGGGGAATACAAGCACTACATGTATTAAGTTTGAAAGGATTTTAACAGACTACGGAGAGGTTCTAAGAAACTATAAGATAAAATACTTATCTTAAACTGGCTTGGATAAAATACAAGTATTCGAAATCATATTATTTATTCAATTTATTTTTAATAACTCATTGAAGTTTATAAACCTCATAGTAATATTTAATCATTGAAGAATATAATATTAACACATCCTAAATAAAACACGAAACCGAAATAAAACAACAGAAAATAAAAAGGCATCAGTCGCATCTGGGGACTGATACATTTTTATTTTCTGTTGTTTTTTTCGGTTTCGTGTTCATTTAGGATGTGTTAATATTATCTTCTTCAATGATTTTCATATTATTTAATTAAACATCAAAAACCCATATATTGCAATGCCATTCTTGTATGTTCCGTTATCACAACACCCAACTGAGAGATGGTGGGAAGACTGTACTAGGAATCGAACCTGCAAACTCTCGAATATAGTCAAATGCGTCAAAGATATTCTAAGTTCGATTAATATATTAGATAAACTTTTCCTACATTAAAGTTCGTCCAATAGAATAATACATTATAATATAAACCAGAAGGATACAAAATCGAGATAAATTAACACGAAATTCAGAGTGCGAACAGACATCATCTGTTAATAAAATACCTTCACCCCCTTGTTTCCAGCTAGAGTAAAACCAGTCAGTGTGGATAAGTTTATTCATACGAGGCATAGAAATATGTATGTGGAATTCCCAACAGACAGACCACGTAACAACTGGGCCACGCGAGACAAATGATAATCCCAAGGCTCCCGTACTATGCAATGATTTAAATATATCGCGTTCCGAAAAAGAAAACAAAAAATGTGGTGAGATTCATTGTGACACTTTTCGAAGACAAAACAAACTTATGAAAAATTGTGTGTATATTGAAAAGTAATGGAAACAAAACGGAAAGTGACCGCTAGAACGTCATGCTGCGGCCGCTTCGGTCTTACGAGAGGTGAATTAAATAGTGATGTAATTGAAAGTGGCATAAAGATAAATGATTTGAAAACTATGATACAATGAAGCGCAGACGCTAGCAATTTAAAAGCAGGTGTCTGGTATAAATAGCGAGGGTATACTCGTAAGTGTGTGTCATTTGCCTATTCCGATCAAGTAGACAAAGGGATGGTAAACGGGTGTTTTGTTCCCTATTTATGCAAACATCCGGTGTCTCGGTCTGACCTTCGAGTCATCAAGTCACCTGAGAAGTGACAAGTGAAGGGCGCCATCTGAGCACATTTACAGCCAGCTGGGCGGGTGAACGCTAAATGAAGTAAAAATAAAAAATAAAACACCGCTTATATTTTACCCACAAAAATATTTCTCTAAATTAATGTAAAATTTGAAATGCTGAACTTTTTACCCACAAAAATATTTCTCTAAATTAATGTAAAATTTGAAATGCTGAACTTTTTACCCACAAAAATATTTCTCTAAATTAATGAGGATGAGCGCTTCAGAGAAAGGATAGACTACGTGGGACACTGCTAAAGGCAACTTCAAGGAAAAAAATGTTTCAATATACAAGAATACATCACTAAAAGCTCCTGTATGCGTATTATGTACATGAATGCTAGAAGCATTAGAAACAAAATTGACGAAATTGAAGAAACTCTAAAAAACATCTCAGAAACAGTTCATATTCTCGTAATCACGGAAACCTGGCTACGTAAAGGAGAGGAAACTTTTTTCAATATTGCCGACTACTCTGGAAATTTTGTTTCCCGTGAGATGGACAGAGGAGGAGGAGTCGCCATTTACATGCATAATACACTCGACAATAAAAAATCGAAGAATGCGGCAGTGAAAATACCTTTCTAGGAATTAGGATTACGGCAAAAAATATTAAACCTCTAAATCTGTATGTTTTTTACCGTAAGCCGAACTCAAATATAACAGACTTCTTTGACTCTTTAGAAATAATATTAAATAAAAACAAACAAAACACATTACTTATTGGAGATTTCAATATCGATATTTCAAAAGACACTGATATTGCACGGAAATATATTCACACCTTGAAATCGTATAACTTTTATGTATGTAACACAATATTTCCCACAAGAGTAACTAACAACACCAGTTCGCTAATAGACCACATAATTACAAATAGGACAAATAGTTCCGGAAAAATCTCAAATATTGATGATCCCCTTAGTGACCATAATATACTTATATTGGATTATGAAAATTCCCTAAAAACCTCCCCAATAACAGATCCGCAAGAAACCTATCAAATGCTTACAAAATAAATTATCAAAAATTAAATAACACACTTAAAACTTGTAAATTTACCCATTCGTCTGACGATGTAAACAAAAATTATAATAACTTCGCTGACTATCTCCAAAATGTTATGAATTCGTGTAAAACAAAACTAAAAACTAATATAGGAGACAAAAGACCTAACAATACTCCATGGTTTGATGCAGAACTTGATAGGCTGA
Source organism: Halesus radiatus (assembly GCA_022606495.2). Classification (NCBI taxonomy): domain Eukaryota; kingdom Metazoa; phylum Arthropoda; class Insecta; order Trichoptera; family Limnephilidae; genus Halesus; species Halesus radiatus. The sequence goes on from JAHDVE020011699.1 coordinate 46,322, forward strand.
TTAAAAAAAGAAATAGCATATTTAAACTTTGGAAACGAAATCAAGGAAGTATTCCTTTGACAACAGAAAAAAATAAAGCTCGTAATACTGTCACCAACTATAGAAGATATATTAAAACTAAGTATTATACGAATTTGCTTAATGAAAACATGAATAAGCCACAACGAACATGGAAAACAATTAACTCCATTATATCAAATAGCTCCCGAAACCCAACAATAGCTTGTAAATTGCTAGTCATAAATGACGAAGAAGTAAAAGAACAAAAGGAGATTGCAACCGCTTTCAACACATATTTTCTCTCAGTTGGGGAGAGTCTCGCATCAGTCATAAAAACTTCAAAAACTGATTTAAATACCATCTACACGGCACCTCAAGCAAAACAATCTTTTAACATGATCAGGACAAATAAAACAGAAATCTTACGGATCATATCCAACCTCAAATCTAAAGCGGCAGCTGGTTCCGATGGTATAACCTCTCTCCTTCTCAAAAACTGCAAGGAGGAACTGGTGGATGACCTCGTATTCTTAATAAATCTCTCTCTGTCAAAAGGTATCTTTCCAGACAAACTAAAAGTTGCAAAAATTATTCCTATACATAAAGACGAATGTAAAAAAAATGTCCAAAATTATCGTCCAATCTCTATACTTCCAGCTATCTCCAAAATTTTTGAATGTGTCATCAAAGAAAGACTATTGAAATATCTCGAACAAAACAAAATTCTCACCTCAAAACAATACGGTTTCAGACGACGATCTAACACTAAATGTGCAGCTTTCGATTTCATATCAAATCTGCAGAAACATATTGACCATGGAGATTTTACAGCGGCAATATTTATTGATCTAAAGAAGGCGTTTGACACGGTGGACCATAACGTATTGATCGAAAAACTGGAACATTTGGGTATTGTTGGTACTCCTCTGGAACTTTTCAGATCTTACCTATCAAATCGCTTTTCGGCAGTAGAACTGGGTGGAGAAATGAGTGAATTGGGTGAAATAACATGTGGAGTGCCACAGGGATCAATTCTTGGACCGTTGCTATTTCTAATATATGTTAATGACATAACAAAGTGGGGCATCAAAGGAACTCTTCAACTTTATGCGGACGATACTGTAATTTTTTATAACAAAAACCTAGCGGAACTTGAAATGGAAATGAATGCCGATGTTTCCCATCTCACAACCTGGTTGAGAATAAATAAACTGACCCTTAACGTAAAAAAAACGCATTGTTTACTATTCGGCAACAAGAAAAATTCCAGCCTCGATATCAAAATTGGTGACAACTGCCTCGAAAAGAAAACGACAACAAAATATTTGGGCCTTATAGTAGATTCTCAACTCTCGTGGGATCTCCACATAAATCATGTAAAGGAGAAAATTACCCCCATAACTGGTGTGCTATATAGACTTCAAAGATTACTACCCATTCCGTTACTAACTGCAGTATATTACGCCATGGTACATTCACACATTTCCTATCTCTGCTGTATCTGGGGCTTTGCCTCGAAGAAATTGATTGCTGATCTGCAGGTGGTTCAAAACCGAGCCCTCAGAAATGTTTTTGGACTTCCATGGGACACTCATGTCAGGGACATCTACTCAGTTTCCGGTATCCTTCCAATCACGATCCTTCCTAAGTATGAAATCACCAGCACCATCCTACAAATTACTCAACAATCAACTCACACTAACGTCAAGCCACTTTACAATCAAGACATCCACAACCACAATACTCGAAATAACAATAAAATCCGCATTCCTCAAACACACACTACAAAATATGGAATAAAATCTTTAAAACTACATTGCCTACACACTTTATAATTCGCTTCCAGATATGTACAAAACCATTCAGAAAAATAAAAAATCCCAAAATGATGGTATAAAGGAATACTTTTTAAGGATTTTTAAAAATGAAAATCAGTAAATCCATATTTGTATATTTTGTTGTTCCCTTATATGTTTTCTCTTGTGTGTTGTTCTATTTAACTTGGCCTTATAAAATTATTTCTGTCTGTATGTGAAACTACTATTTTTGATATTTTGCTGTCAATGTAAAATTGTATGTACTATCTCCTACTTATGTATTGTAAATTCCTCCCGTCCTAAAATGAGTTTTGAAACTCATCGGGATTGCTTTAGCAAGAAATAAATATATAAAAAAAAAAAAAAAAATGTAAAATTTGAAATGCTGAACTTTTTACCCACAAAAATATTTCTCTAAATTAATGTAAAATTTGAAATGCTGAACTTTTTACCCACAAAAATATTTCTCTAAATTAATGTAAAATTTGAAATGCTGAACTTTTTACCCACAAAAATATTTCTCTAAATTAATGTAAAATTTGAAATGCTGAACTATTTACCCACAAAAATATTGCTATCAATTAATGTAAAATTTTGTACGTTGAACATATTGTGGGGAATATTTTAGTTTAAGACATGAAAAATGGTAGGACGAATAAGAAATTACCTAAATGTTTAGAGAGCTTTGTGGTTTTTTTATTATTGAAGTCGCGGTTTTATCACTTAATTACAAAATAACAACACGAAGTGCCGAAAACTGGAAAGTGGGCAACACAATACGAATACACTATATAATACACACGGAGCGCGTTGCCAATTTGGCACCGAGGGAACACACTAAGTGTAGTATAGCGTAACAGGGTGGCGCGAAGTATGAATATTACGCAAGTCGAGTGTACAAAGGCCATTTCGGACTATGAATTAAAATTATCTCCCAAAGGTCCCATTTCCAGAATGAAAGGAGGACGGCCTGTAACAAAATGGAGAGAACCTCAATTTTTTCACTGAAATATAAACATAATTCTTGGGAGGCTCATTTATGGGCACACGAGCCAGATATGGATACAATAAAAGGGTAAAAGGAAACAACTTTACGACATGTAGCACGCTTTTTGATGCATTTTTATGTTCTCCTTTATAGACATAACCTATCAATCGATCTACTGATAAACATTATACAAACGGTTTACTCGTATTGAATTCATACAAATTGTTTGATTTATACCACGTTATAGAGTAAAAGATACATTCGGTATCGCCCTGGCGAGAAACCATAACATTACCTATGTTTAGTGATTTTCCTCTTCCCCTTATTTTTCACCTCTCTCTACTTCCTTCGGCATCGTAACATTACCCAAATGGAGATGCCATAGTTCCATTGACTTCAGCGGTTAAAAATCTTGTGCGGCAACACAAAAAAAGGTTCTCGCTATCCGAAATCATAAAACAGCATAGACTATTTAAGGGGGAGAGGAATTATTTGTTGATTCGAAATAATTATAATATTATTACGCAATATGATAGTATTTTAAAACATTGAATATTCTCAAAAAATACTTACAAGGCTTTTCTTAAAAATGCCGATAAGAAAAAAATACTTACAAGGCTTTTCTTAAAAATGCCGATAAGAAAAAAATACTTACAAGGCTTTTCTTAAAAATGCCGATAAGAAAAAAATACTTACAAGGCTTTTCTTAAAAATGCCGATAAGAAAAAAATACTTACAAGGCTTTTCTTAAAAATGCCGATAAGAAAAAAACAATTACCAGGCTTTTCTTAAAAATGCCGATAATAAAAAAATACTTACAAAGCTTTTCTTAAAAATGCCGATAAGAAAAAAATACTTACAAGGCTTTTCTTAAAAATGCCGATAAGAAAAAAATACTTACAAGGCTTTTCTTAAAAATGCCGATAAGAAAAAAACAATTACCAGGCTTTTCTTAAAAATGCCGATAAGTAAAAATACTAACAAGGCTTTTCTTAAAAATGCCGATAAGAAAAAAATACTTACAAGGTTTTTCTTAAAAATGCCGATAAGAAAAAAATACTTATAAGGCTTTTCTTAAAAATTCCGATAAGAAAAAAATACTTACAAGGCTTTTCTTTAAAATGCCGATAAGAAAAAATACTTACCAAGGCTTTCCTTAAAAACGCCGATAAGAAAATTTAAAAAAAAAATGCATAGGGTGTAGTTAAATTTTTTCATCAACACTAACTGTAATGTTTTTTTTAATACGAATAACGAAAGTTTGGTAATGTTTATAAAAAAAACGTACCGGGAAAGGAGTGCAATTATTTGTCAAAAATTATTTCAATATTTTGTAAAACATACGTAGGACGTTCAGAAAAGGGTCATATTTCTGATTTGATTTTGATAAATGCTAATCCCATGTACATTTTTAAATACATTTTTTTTTTCTAGTATTGCGTAATAATATTATCATTATTTCGAATTAACTAATAATCCCCCTCCGACGCCCCTCTCACCCGCAAGAAAGATTGCCAGATATAAATAAAAAAACAAGATTTTTAAATAAAGAATAAGTTTTAAGAACGCTCGTCAATGGCCCGGTTGTGTCGAAACCGGTAGCGAATTTATTAATCCAAAAATAGCAAAAGTACATGGTAAATTAAAACTTCCAAACAATAAATAAAGAATTTATTCGTCAAAGATTTAAACAGTTCAGTTAGTTTACGAGAGTTTTCTTGCTAGTTTTCCACCCTTCATAGCTCATAGCTGTTATGTTATACCTACGAACAGACTTCACAATACTGTATTCTCTGAAATCTGAAAGTGTACTAGTAGCTGGCCATACACTGTTGTATTCGGCGACAGACCTTCATGTCTGAACGAGACTGAAAATGGAAATAGTTATTCACAGAGTGTTCAAATTTAAATGTGAACTATCTCCATTTTTCTTTAGAAATTGTATGAATTATATCAGAGTCTTTTGTGTAAAAATTACAATAGCGAAAGTAGAAAAAATAATTTAGAAAAGCAAATTATGGTAATTTACACGTCGAAAGAAATTCAGATATTTTTTCCAAAAAATTACGTAGGGATATAATAAGAGAGTGGAGTGTGATATGTTGAACCCAATTAATAAATGTAGGGAAATTTGGGAAAAATATATTGATTGTTATAAATTATTTTTCTCTATTTACCGTAAAGGCAAACACCACCTAACATATTATTAAGTATTATATTTTGACAGAAAGCAGTCACTTTGTGGTTAGACATATTTAATAAAAATAAAACAATAATTTTGTTTATAACCACGAGAATTTTATTACGACCGACCGGTTTCGCTTAACATAAGCATCTTCAGCGTACAAAAATTAAACATAGTGTGTGTTTATATATACAAAATAGAATAAGACAGAACATAACAGAACAAAGAAAAAAAAATTGTACCCTGAAGATGCTTATGTTAAGCGAAACCGGTCGGTCGTAATAAAATAAAATTCTCGTGGTTATAAACAAAGTAAATGTTTTATTTTTATTATTAAGTATTAGCTTCCTAAGGAGCTTCTCAGAAAAATTAAAATTTAAAATATTAAACAAACAATAATTATGGCGTTCTCGTATAATGTTCGCATGATAAATGGATATTTCAAAACTCCGAGCGTCGCGAGTTAAACATATATAAATATACCTAATAAAATATACAGAAAACGTATTGAAAATATGATGATGATAGAGCTCATCGTTCGAGAGGTTTTGCTGTTTTTCATAGATAAAATGGCCACTCCGATTGCGTTGGTGAAATTATTTGAAAAAATTATTAAAAAAGATGATCATTTAACAACAATTTAGATCAATTTTCCTCGGTCATATAATATAGCACGTCGTGATTCCGAACAATTTACTCTCCCATGTAACAGGGGGTTAGTTTTCCCGTCAGGCACGGAGCGGAATCTTGGGCCCATGTATGTGGGTGGAATTTGATACGAAAAGACCGCACTGCGGCAGAAGAAAACAACTTTCCAGCTATAAATCTGGGCCAATAATTATTCGAACAATATTTATTTTTTTCAAGTTTGGCACAGCGCCTTTAGATTTATTATATGCTTTCGTTGCATAAATCAAACGTGAAGATTATGTAAGTCACACGTATGCGTGATAAATTCTTCAAATAATGCTACCTTATAAAAACAACGGCGACGTTAAATAATGTGGTCAATAATAATGGTGTCGCTGAATATCATACATTCTTTATTTATCAATCATTTATAATTTCGTGAAATACAACACTCACTACGTATGAGGAGGTAATCACCGTCAATTTAATGAGAATAAATAAACTGACCCTTAACGTAAAAAAAACGCATTATTTACTATTCGGCAACAAGAAAAATTCCAGCCTCGATATCAAAATTGGTGACAACTGCCTCGAAAAGAAAACGACAACAAAATATTTGGGCCTTATAGTAGATTCTCAACTCTCGTGGGATCTCCACATAAATCATGTAAAGGAGAAAATTACCCCCATAACTGGTGTGCTATATAGACTTCAAGGATTACTACCCATTCCGTTACTTACTGCAGTATATTACGCCATGGTACATTCACACATTTCCTATCTCTGCTGTATCTGGGGCTTTGCCTCGAAGAAATTGATTGCTGATCTGCAGGTGGTTCAAAACCGAGCCCTCAGAAATGTTTTTGGACTTCCATGGGACACTCATGTCAGAGACATCTACTCAGTTTCCGGTATCCTTCCAATCACGATCCTTCCTAAGTATGAAATCACCAGCACCATCCTACAAATTTCTCAACAATCAACTCACACTAACGTCAAGCCACTTTACAATCAAGACATCCACAACCACAATACTCGAAATAACAATAAAATCCGCATTCCTCAAACACACACTACAAAATATGGAATAAAATCTTTAAACTACATTGCCCACACACTTTATAATTCGCTTCCAGATATGTACAAAACCATCCAGAAAAATAAAAAATCCCAAAATGATGGTATAAAGGAATACTTTTTAAGGATATTTAAAAATGAAAATCAGTAAATCCATATTTGTATATTTTGTTGTTCCCTTATATGTTTTCTCTGGTGTGTTGTTCTATTTAACTTGGCCTTATAAAATTATTTCTGTCTGTATGTGAAACTTCTATTTTTGATATTTTGCTGTCAATTTAAAATTGTATGTACTATCTCCTACTTATGTATTGTAAATTCCTCCCGTCCTAAAATGAGTTTTGAAACTCATCGGGATTGCTTTAGCAAGAAATAAATATATAAAAAAAAAAAAAAAAAAATTCATTATAACTGTTGGTGAAGTGTTGAAATTTGCACAGCTTTATTCTGTGTGGGATTTCTAGGTAAACACAAATATCTCAACCTCAATTTCACGTTATCAGCTCGTTTAACCTTAACTTATAACTTTAACTCGGGCGAAAACTACTAATCGTCTACAATATATAAAGAGTGTGTTTGTTTTCTTTACAAATGTACAGTTTTCTTTTTCGAGCTTGATGGTAATTTACACACTCGACCTTCAAAATAAGAGGAAGGTCACTGTCTACATAATATTTCGAAAAACCACTCCCATCCCCTTTTCCCACCACTTAACGCAGAATTTTGGTACTTCTTGATGAATTTATGCACACTTGACGTTCAAAATTAGATGAAAATTACTGGGTAGTGGTTGGGGTAAGGGAAGTGGTGGGGGTAGGGGTAGAGGTAGGCATAACGCATCACAATATCAAAACTTTACTCCAAATTAGTAATAGGCGAAGCGGCTCGATTTAGTGAACCCGATCACTAAATCAGCTCTCTGTACAGACAATCCACATGAAAACTGGACGAAAAAAGTATCGTGTAAGAGCGTCTTAAGAACGTCTTTAAGAAGGCCAAGGGAGCGAGGGAGAGGGCATGGTGCGGGGGGACGCGAACCGTCGTTCAATCGAGCCGGATCACCATCTACATAGAGCTGATTTAGTGACCCGGCTCACTAAACCGAGCCGCTTCGCCCACCACTACTCCAAATCATTCATAACACCGGGCAACGCCGGGTACTTCAGCTAGTACCAAATAAAATAGTGAAATATAACACAAAAAGGAGAATGAATAACAAAGGGAACAAAGGAATAGGCTGGTAGGTAGATATATCGACGATTTCTACGAAAAACCAGTAACTACGTTCTTCTTTTGTAATCGGTCGGAATACAATCTTATATTTTGGGGTATGTTGCAAGCTTAGATACCTCTCAATCTTACATCGTACTACCCCACCCACCCCACTCACCCCACTCCCCCTAAGCTTCTAGGACATCCATTTTAATGCGCCCAGCGAGTGATTTAATCCATAGGCCTGACCATTCAAATAGCGTATTCAGGGATAACGATCCTTTGAAAGGAGTTTCCAAAGATAAATTAAATATTACTTAACACGCACCTACCTAATATATCTTCTCCAACTAACCGCCATAGCACTAATCAAGGAATATACTTCAACTTGCCTGATAAACGATATTTATCTATTTTTGTTTAAATACCCAGGTCTCAACTTTTATCTTCCACATGGTAACCGAAAAATTCGGCACAGTGAAAAATCGGCACACTTTTTAAAAGTGATATAGTGGAAAAAAATGGTTAACTAGGTTAGGTTAGATTATGTTTTTAGGTTAGTTTTTTAATACTTTTAATGATTTTATATGAATTGTGTGCCGATTTATCACTGTGCCGAATGATCATGGAACCTTCCACATCTCCTTCCCCTCCCCACTTCATTTAACCTCACAAATTTGGGATGACATCATCCCACTACGTCCGGGCAGTTGGAACTCTTGTGCGGTACTCAATTATATATATTTTTTAAATATTCCCAATGGTTACGAATAATAATAATTATGGACTACAACACTATATACGACGGAATAAAATTGGGAAGAAATGGGAAAAGGGAAAGACGAATTCGGAAGTACCTGCTCAAAACTATTTCAAATAATGTTAAAATATTCCCAACATTTGTCCCTCAATAATGCTTTACGTGTGTGAAAAATACTATTTCAATTTTGCATTTCGCGGAGTTTTGAACCCGCGACCTCTGGGCAAGGAGCCAAGACCCGGCTCTGCGACAAATTCGTTAGGCTCGTCAATTAAGAACAATATAAATAATGCCGCAGAAATTACGACTAAATAATGTGATTTGTTAATATAATGTTGATATGGGTACCAGGGGCATAATTCTAATCTTTTAAGGATAATTTTATCCTTAATTTAACTACCAAATGCATGCACCTATTTCTCGTCTACATATACTTGGAAATAAATTCACCTCTGCTATAGATATATTTAACATAAGTTTACCCATGCTTAAAAGATACCTGAACGATATTTTTGTGTTGCAACAATTATAAGAGCATGGCATAAGAGCTATTGTTTAATTATTTTTTTTTATATATATTATCTTTGTACTCATCTACAATCCAAAAACTTGTTCCTCTTTTTTCTTTCTATGTATGTATCTTACTATATTGTGTATTATGCAATTTCATACATTTTTACATCATCCCAAATATAATAACACAATGATTTTTTTTTCACAATGTCATGCACTCATATTATAAGAGTATTATATTATGCACTTGTGTATTATGTATCATGTAGATCAGGCTATTACTATTTTTATTAAAAAAAAGTGGTATCTACAAATTAAAAACCTTTCCCTTTGTAACTTCTATGTGGCATGCACTTATACATTATTATACCTTCATATATATTATAAATATGTTACACTTATATACCAACTATGCATCATATTATTTTTTTTTTTAAGTTCTGTACACATAATCATTTTATTGTTAAAATATGTAAAAGCCCTTTGGGGCATTAATAAATGAATAAATAAATAAATAATGCATTGTCTTTATCCTTAGACCTAAAGACTTTTTGCTTAACTGCGGTTCCCCGGTTCTCTTGCATGACAATTGTCATTCAGCGGATGACATTCATTAAAAATATAGATATTCGAGTAATTTTCACAAAAGAAAAATTCAATATTATCGTAAGTATCGACTTTAAACAGTATTAGTGAGTCATTTGTGGCATAATAGTGCTATTAAATCAACCGAAGTAACGAAATGCGATATTTGTGAAGTACCTATGCTAAAAGCTCGAAATGTCAGAAAAAGGGGATTTAAATTCTAAATATTATAATAAACTACAAGTGTAAAGTATGTGTGATGTACCTATGCTAAAAGCTCGAAATGTCAGAAAAAGGGGATTTAAATTCTAAATATTATAATAAACTACAAGTGTAAAGTATGTGTGATGTACCTATGCTAAAAGCTCGAAATGTCAGAAAAGGGGGATTTAAATTCTAAATATTATAATAAACTACAAGTGTAAAGTATGTGTGATGTACCTATGCTAAAAGCTCGAAATGTCAGAAAAAGGGGATTTAAATTCTAAATATTATAATAAACTACAAGTGTAAAGTATGTGTGATGTACCTATGCAAAAAGCTCGAAATGTCAGAAAAGGGGGATTTAAATTCTAAATATTATAATAAACTACAAGTGTAAAGTATGTGGATACCTATGCTAAAAGCCCGGAAATGTCAGAAAAAGGGGATTAAATTCTAAATATTATAATAAACCACAAGTGTAAAGTATGTGTGATGTACCTATGCTAAAAGCTCGAAATGTCAGGAAAAGGATTTAAACCTAAATATTATAATAAACTACAAGTGTAAAGTATGTGATGTACCTATGCTAAAAGCTCGAAATGTCAGAAAAAGGGGATTTAAATTTAAATATTATAATAAACTACAAGTAAAGTATGTGTGATGTACCCATGCTAAAAGCCCGAAATGTCAGAAAAGGGGATTTAAATTTAAATATTATAATAAAAACTACAAGTGTAAAGTATGTGTGAAAAATTCTATGCTAAAAGCTCGAAATGTCAGAAAAGGGATTTAAATTTCAACATTATAATAAACTGCTATGTAAAGTATGTGTGATGTACCTATGCTAAAAGCTCGAAATGTCAGAAAAGGGGGATTTAAATTCTAAATGTTATAATAAACTACAAGTGTAAAGTATGTGTGATGTACCTATGCTAAAAGCTCGAAATGTCAGAAAAAGGGGATTTAAATTCTAAATATTATAATAAATGTATGTAAAGTATGTGTGATGTACCTATAAAAAGCCTGAAATGTCAGAAAAGGGGGATTTAAATTCTAAATAATATTATAATAAACTACAAGTGTAAAGTATGTGGATGTACCTCATGCTAAAAAGCTCGAAATGTCAAAAAGGATTTAAATTCTAAATATTATAATAAACTACATGTAAAGTATGTGTGATGTACCTATGCTAAAAGCTCGGAAATGTCAGAAAAGGATTTAAATTTAAATGTTATAATAAACTACAAGTGTAAAGTATGTGTGATGTACCTATGCTAAAAGCTCGAAATGTCAGAAAAAGGGGATTTAAATTCTAAATATTATAATAAACTACAAGTGTAAAGTATGTGTGATGTACCTATGCTAAATGCTCGAAATGTCAGATAAAGGGGATTTAAATTCTAAATATTATAATAAACTACAAGTGTGACGTACCTATATTTTTTTAGTAATACTGTGATAATTAAACCACGAACTTCTTTAAAAATGTATTGTCATTAAAATGAAATACTCAGCACGGGAAATCCCAGTGAGGATATCATTATTTTTATTAGTTATAAAAAGGGTAAAAAAAACATTATTAAATTAATTAAATAACATACTTCGTATTTACTACTCTATTAGTATAAAGATATCTACGTGTTTCATGTATTAATACTGATAAAGAAAACCTCGCTTTTGAAACATTTTTTTTAATTTTTTTTTATATGAATACCGCACAAGAATCCCAACTGCTCCCAACCGTCTGAAGCCAGTGAGACTATGGCATCCCCAATTGAGGAATGTTGTGAAGCTGCAGGTATTGGGGAGGGGAAGGTGGGGAAATACCTGGCTATTCAGATCTGGTCACCAAACATGGCTAAAAGCCATTTCAAGCAACGTTTCAATTCTGAATGGTGGTCTTTCACCAGGGCGATACTGAGAGTATCTTCCACTCTGGAACGTGCGCAAATATATTATTTTTGAATGAATTAATTGTGAAACAACACAAATTAATTGAATAAAAATTACTTTTTTTAAACCGGGATTTGAACCCGCGACCTTCAGATTCGTAGTCGAGAGCCTTACCCCTCGACCATGAAGGCCGTCATGTAGACATGTAGATATCTTTATATTAATAAAGTGGTGAATACAAAGTATATTATTTTATTCATTTATTAATAATGACGCCACAAAGTGAAAAAAGATCGGTTAAAGAAATTATTAAACGTTATTAGATTGTTGAGATATAATCGGAAACGCAATTAAGCTAAATGTTTTTAAGGGGAACGGCTGCGCTGCCTGTTTCATACCAAACTGAATTTTGGTTTGGAGGCCAAAATACCCATCTAAACGGAATGATCTATTTTTTTTTAATTAAAGGTTTAGTAAATATCTAGTACGGATGAGAAGTATTTTATGCCATGAAAATAAAACAATTTTCATAATTTTAGAGGCAGCTTAGAAAATTATTTGGGGGTTTATTGTATTTTTTTTAAAATATATCACATTTGCTATATATAAGTATGATTGGATAAATAAAAATAAATAAAATTAAAAAAAAAAAAAAAAAACAATTTAAAAAAAGTTTTTTCGGGTGGATATTTTAAATTCTGTATGGCAAATTTGTGTTCCACCGTAAATTAGTCGTTTTTAATTTAATTTAAAGTCCACCATAATGCTTATTTTAATATTTAAAAAATAAAATTAATTTTACATTTCATTATATTTTCAAAGCAGATGAGTTAAAACATTTTTTTAAATCACCGTTAGCCCCTAAATAATTGTTAGAGATGCCTCTAAAATGGCGAAAAATCAATTCCTTTAATGACCGATATTTCATAAGGTAAAACAAAAATAAATAAAATACTTCTCATCCGTACTAGATATTTACTAAACCTTTAATAAAAAAATTGATCATTTAGTTTAGATGGGTATTTTGGTCTCCAATCCAAAATTCAGTTTTGTATGAAACGGGCACCGCAGCCGTTCCCCTCAACCCTAAAGATAAGGACAATGCCTTATCCAGCCTCAGATAAGCTACATCTATCTATTATTGAGCGACAGGAAAATCAGCCGAACGTTAATGTTGAATTGCGACCTCGATTATTATATCATACATTCGACGGTTTTGAAATAATGTTTCCTTCATACATACCTAATTGATTTGGTGACGCAAAGGACAATCGTGTGCATTATATACAATTACATCCAATGACAAGGCGTTGTAGCAAACACGTCAGACTTCAAAAATGACAATAAAGCGATTTTTTTCCTAATACAGAACATTAAAAACAAGATAGTAGGTAATACAAGATAGATGCGAGAACGCCCTATGTTAAAACCCCTGTCTGAACAAACAATTTCCAGTGTGGCCGCACCCGCAACGCCTAAGCAACCTTCTCGGGTTACAAGGCGCCGTGGACACTCCACTCCCTAGTCCCTAGTCCCTAGTCCCTAGCCCCTAGCCCCTAGTGCTCTACGCTGGCTATCTAGACATTCTATACGCTGGACTCACAACTCAGAAGTAAACAATGAAGAAAAAACAAGCGTGACGGACGCTAACCACATACTTGCCGCGTACATTGGACTGCCAAAATGCATCAGTACTCCATTGAAACGCTCGGGGTAAGTATTTCAGACCAGCTCAAGTATCGGGGCTCTATAGAAGCCCGAGTAAATCTGGCTTTCAAGAAACTGGGCGTCTTGTAAAGGGCTAGCAGATTTTTCAATAAAAATCAAATACTAATCCTAATCAAGTATGTCAAACAGTTGAATTTGGAAGTCACCTCTGGGCTAAAGTTCCCAAATACTTGATAAATCTGCTTGATACTGTGCAAAGGAGGGCGGTTCGTCTGATTGACAATTCGTTGTTGACAAAGCAATTGCCATATCTTATGCACAGGGTGTGTAGATATGCGGAGTCTGTTCTACAGATATTTCAATTGAGCCTCCTCGAAGGAGCTAGCAGCGTTGATCCCCTCCGTGCCGGTGCCTCGTATGTGGAACGAGCTACCGCCACCTGTCTTTCCTCCTACGTTTAATCCGGGCCTCTTCAAAGTCCGCATTAACAAATTACTTTCTACAGCCCCCTCCTTAACCCGACTCACAACTTTGCCCAACAGGGTGGCGATATAGTTCCCCTATATGTGCTCTGTACATACAGGGGGCTCTTGTGAGTGTCACATAAAAAAAGAATATAATTTTCTAACTACCATCGCATTATATGATATTACAATTTTGTCCTCTTGTACGGTTTGGTGCAGGTAAACGCAGCACTATAAAGGCAAGCTTTTCGCGGCTGGGAGGTATTTCAACCCTCGCTACCCTTTAATGATGGAATTTTATTAAAAGACGGGTACTTTGTCCCGGCCTCTACGCGGTGCCTTTGGGCAAGTCATCTATCTCGGAGTATCTGAGACTGCCACCGAAAATTCAAACGCGACCTCAGCGATAAAAATTACATAGAAAAAATGCCAGTAACAAAAAAATGATTACCCGCGGTCAACTTCCGGTCTTCGCAGTTTTCTCAAATGGGTGAATACTGAATAAATATGAAATAAAACAAACATTTGGTTATACACCACGAAATTATTGTATTTTTACGACATCCGGTTACGTTTAGATAAAGCTTCTTCATCATATGTGCCCTAACGAAGCTTGATCTAAGCGAAACCGGTTGGTGTAAAAAATACAATAAATTCGTGGTTTATAACAAAGTGTTTGTTTTATTTAATATGATGTCCAACCACAAAGTGATAGCGTCTTATGAAAATACTGAATAAATATTAATTGATAAACTAAAGTTTTTAAGACAAGATTTTTGTGCATAGCGCAAAGGTTACAAGCGTTTCTCATACTAATAAAGTTGGTTGTTTACAGGTGAAATATAATAAAAACAGTAATTATTGAATGAAACACTTGTATATATTGATTAACTTGGCGGGTTTGCGATAAGCCGACGTAGCTCAACAGTAGAGCATCTGACCGGCAATCAGAAGGGTGCAGGTTCGAGTCCTGTCGGCGACATTTATCTTTTCTCGGAAAGTTTTTTTCAATTTGGATGAGTGTTTCAGGCTAATAATTATTGTTTATAAAAATAATTGTTACTGAATAAATAGTTTACAAGATAATATCTGAACTTTAAGCCGAAGTTAAAAGATATTTCGGCGCCTTTACAATGTTTAAATGTGTTTGCAGCGAATTGAACCTCGCCGCGGGCGGAATGCATAAATGATTAATATATAACTCGGCAGATGCAGCTATTTCGTGCACTGGTTTTAAAGTACAAGAAATGAATAAAATTACACATAAAAGCACAAAAAAAAACATTATTATTCTGATATATTCTCAATCATATTTTGGAAACCATTCATCCTATAAATCAAGGTTTAACACTTGTACATACAAATACAACCGGTTTACAATTGGACAAATTCAATATAAATCAAGGTTTAACACTTGTACACACAAATACGACCGGTTTAAAATTGGACAAATTTAATATAAATCAAGGTTTAACACTTGTATATACAAATACAACCGGTTTACAAGTGGACAAATTTAAAATTTTAGGAATCAGGAAAATTGTTAATAGCGAATTAAATATAATTAATAACCATTTTTTTTAAATACCTATCTCTTGAATTTATTTTCGTATTAATATTAATAATAAAAATAATTTATTTTTATTTTCTAATATAAATTTGTTATTCAATATTTTAAAATAATTTATTAACATTTTGGATTAATTATTACTTACTTTAATTATTTTTGTTTATCTTTATTTGTCTATACTTGACATTATTATTTTTTAGTATTCTGCATATTCCTGATGAGGAAAGCATCGCTTTAGAAACATGTTGATGTGTATATATTAATAAAGTGGTGATTACAAAGTAATTTTTAATTCACTTACAAAAAAATTGATAATGTTTTTCCTATTTGAATATATTATAATTTATAAGGTAAGTTTTCTTTTGTTATTCTTCTTATATAACTGTGAAATTCCAAGTATTTAAATATGCAGAGAAGCTGGAGATGAATCTTCAATAATTGGGTGACACTCAACAGTCAGCATAATTTAGGGGCCCAATTGTCTAAATTAGTTACTACTGCGACAAAGCGAATGTTAAGTAATTAATTATTACAAAAGCTTCCTGACTGACCGAGAATTTCAAATTAAAGGATAACTTCCGAATTTAAAGGTCATCCATCACACACTTTGTAGTATGATTTTTCTTAAGAAAGACAAATATTCCCTGGTTACGAATAACCTGACAGTATTTGAAAATCTCTTACTACCATCACAGTAAGCGGAAGATGTTGCTCGTGTCATAATGGAGGACTTAGGCAGCCAGCTTATGACGACGCAAGATACGAGGTGTGTTCAAAAGAAAAAGTGAATTTTGAATTTTCGCGGGCTGTGTACATTCGATTATCGATTTTTTTTCGTTATGTTGGTACACATATGTTTATCATATGTTAGCATTATCAGCCATTTTGGATTAGTGGTTTGTTTTTGACAACTGGAAAGGAAAGTCACGTTTTTGTGTGTTCTTCGATTTTTTACTTTTGAATAAAATGGATCAAAGAATATGTATTAAATTTTGCGTTAAAAATGGAATAAAGTGCTCCAACGCACTTGACTGTGGCAATCGGCGTGTCTACTTTGTCTCAAAAAAGTGTTTATAAGTGGTACAAGCGCTTTACAGAAGGCCGAGAAGATGTTAATGACGATGAGCGTCCTGGAGTTGCAACCACGTCAACAAACGAAGAAAATATCGAAACAATGAAGAAAATGGTTTTGGAAAATCGTCGAATCACTATTAGGGAAGTTGCAGAGGATGTTGGCATATCAATCGGCTCATGCCATGCAATTTTCTCGGATGTTTTGGGAATGAAACAACATATAACATGGGTCTCTTCAAGACCCAAGTTCACTCCTTCCTATCCTCTAAAAGACCCACAGCATCCCCAAAGATGATATAGGCCTTGAGTAAAATTATTTCCTCCTTGGTCTCCTGTGTGGAGTTACTGTAAAAAAAAAAAAATGAAACGTGTGGCAGCGAAGTTTGTTCCGAAATTGCTAAATTTTGAGCAAAAGCAACGTCGCATTAGTATCGCTTAGGAGTTGTTGAATGACGTCAACGACGATCCAGATTTGCTCAAAAGGGTCATAACTGGTGATGAAAGGTGGGTATATGATTATGACGTCGAAACCGAGGCCCAATCATCCCAATGGAAGCGGCCAGAAGAGCCAAGACCGAAAAAAGCACGCCAAGTTCGATCAAATGTGAAGGTTTTGCTCACTGTTTTCTTCGATTACAATGGCGCGGTGCATCATGAGTTCTTGCCAACAGGCCGTACGGTTAATAAGGAATACTACAAGGAAGTTATGCAACGTTTGCGTGAAGCAATACGGCTCAAATAATCGGAATTGTGGAAAAACAAATCATGGATTTTGCATCACGATAATGCACCAGCTCACACATCAATGCTTGTTCGTGATTATTTGGCCAAAAACAACACCGTAATCATACCTCAACCACCGTATCCATCAGATTTGGCTCCCTGCAACTTTTTCCTATTCCCGAAACTGAAGTGACCAATGAAAGGAAAGCGTTTTGCCATTGATGAGATAAAGTCAGAATCGAAGAACGAGCTGATGGCCACATCGAAAAGCGCATTCCAGAAGTGCTTCGAGGATTGGAAGAAGCGCTGGAATAAGTGCATTATGTCTGAGGGGGAATACTTTGAAAGGGAGAAAATGGATATTGATGAATAAATAAATACTTTTCGAAAAATTCGAAATTCACCCTTTCTTTTGAACACACCTCGTATACTACGAATGATTTATCTGCAAATTTTATACGGGTAGTTTGTATACCTAAGGTTTCCAGTGAAGTTCTAAGACTATAAGTTTTTAAGTTCACATGAAGTGAGTTCCTACTGGAATTTTAGGTAAAACGTTTGAAATTGCCTTCACCGGTTTTCCAATTGCACCTAATTAATTACAGGCATTTTGGCATATAATTGATATAATTAAAAAGATTACGGTTAGAGCATTTTTGTCACTGGAAACTATTTACAGATAAATCATTGATGGTATTACTTGAGTTAGAAGGCTACAAAGTTTTAATTTAAAACACCCACAATAGAGTACTTTACCATACTAGAAATGTAATGTATTTTGTATGAATGTTCCGCCTTCACTTGCTGAAATAACGATATTAGTATTGCGCGGCATAATATTAAAAGTAAGGGTAAGAGCACTTGTTTGAAATGCTCTGTTTAAGAAATCGAGCAACTTTGAACATGATTGCACTCGTCTACAGTCTACACCGCACACTGAAACTGCACAGACCAACTTCCATCTTCGAGGCAAACGATTATGACTTAGGAAACATCAGCCCATCGAGGAAACACATCGGCTATGAACTGAGGTCCAGACGGAGTGCATCTGCAATCTACAAAATTAAAGATGGTTCGGTTCCATATATTAAAAGAAGTAGCCGACTCAAGAATACACAATATATTATAGATAGCATAGAGCACGAATGTGAAGTGCAATTTTATGTAAATACAATTACTGCGCTTGCATCTCTCAAGATAATTTAATTGGTCAAAATGTTGTACGTGAAATTTGCATCACTAAATCCATCTACGAGTATGTAGAATATCGACATTAATATTTATTATGCCGCAATAATCCTTATATTAAATTCGAACTTTTAAATAGAATGTTCAATTCGTAATTTTGTGAGCTATGCCATCGCGAGGTCAATCTCGAATTTATTTATGAAACGAAAAAATGTATTAGAACGAATCGATGCTTCTATCCAATTATTCGGTATATTGTAAACAATGGTATTATTGGAGGAGGGGCATTGTTGAACGAAACTAAATTCACGAAAGAGAACAAACCAAATTTTCTCAAATACAAAGGTACGCAAATAATACAAAATATTAATGATGCGAAAATGAAGAAAATACAACGGGATTTTTGCTGCCACAGCGGAAAGGAATATCAAATAAGGGACGGAGGGTGTACATTCCTCTTAGGATGGTTTTTATGGCGGGCAGACACTTAGTACCCCGGGCGCCAGGGTCAACCGTACAGCGGATAGCAGCCTTCGGTACCTACTCTGCACAGTACACACATGTCTTCGTAGGGGGTTACAATTATTTGACAAATATTGTTAAGTCGTTTGGTTATTATGTTCGGAAAGCTAAAGATATGCACAATGAAAGAATGCCTCGATGTGGTCATTACATGAACGTCTTAAATTAAATTGTAATTCGTGACATTTAAAACATTGACTGTGCTTTTGAAACACAGTTGAAATAAATCACGAGACGGACAATTCCAGGCTGACTTTGAATAAATGATAAATAACATTCTTAAATGACTACAGCTAAATGATATTAAAAAAATAAGGCTTATTGAAACCGTGAGACCAACCATAAACATAATTTAAAACCGCTTTAATAGATATCTTAATAAAAAATAATGAGAATCGAAATGACGCAAATTGACACTGAGTCAATCAATATTATTAGTGAATCGAAAGCTACCTATCTCTTGTACGTCATAAAAGATAACCGGATATCTTATATCTGTAATCAATTGGAAGTCATATTTACCAGCGTTAAATATTCTGCATTGATATGAAACATCCACGAGTTAGATGCGCCCATAGCATAGCCGCCAAAGTTAAGTGAGAATAATATAGAATCTGTTAGACGTGGGACAACAAAATATAGAATCAATAATACTAAATAAGAGTCTCGTACATACAGTATCAAATACAAAGTCAGATTGTCACGCAAATAATAAAAAATCTTTAATTTTAATTCAACTTCAATTTACTTTGAATATATCCAGTTTTCTAACGAAGAGCTTGAGGCATTTGGGCGAGGGAAAGAGATTACTGCAGAGAAGGGTTGCTAGTTGCTAGTAGTTAGTTGTTAGTTGCTAGTTACTAGTCACATGTTGACTTGTTAAGGGAATACATTACCTGCAGATATAACGGAATCAGCAACACAGAGGGAAACAAAAGCCAATGCAAATCCAGGACACTCCCATATCAAAGGATTTATATTCGGCGCGGACGCAGTATATAACCAAATACCCAAACAAAGGGAGATATCGTTACTGTGTATACTATTAAAGACTCGCCGAGAAGAGACCTATTTTTTACCATCATTGCATTATTGGTGAGGTAATATTTTGCAACGGAATCAAGGAACCTAAAGCAATGCTTGTGCGGCGTTTCCCCAACGCTGCACATGAGCCATGGAGCCAGGACATAAAATCAATACCTTTATGTGTTCTTTGCGTATTCGATTCGACAAGGAAATTAATTTCAATTGGTTGGGTAATTTCGAAAGTCGTTGTCACAACAATGATTGCGTCGAGTGTTGTCGCATAAAGTACAGAGGTGTCGCGATATTTTAATTGGGTTGATAAGCACGTCATACCTATTTATCGATAATCGTTAATGGCACTAGGTAAACTGACAATTTCTCGATAAGATCATTGGGTGTAAGGAAGGTTCAAGGTTCATTGTAACCTCGCACAAAATATACATATTTCAATGATTCAATTTATTTTTTAAATAAGCCACAATTGCATTAAGTATTGTGGTCAAGGAAATAGTTTCCCACATATTTGGGGATTTAACATGGTGTCAAGTGTCTTTCACCTTATCGATTCCAGTTATCAATATTCCTTATTTGCGCACCATAGGGGGGGGGCATAAATATCATTTATCACATTATTTACCTTCAAAGGCGCATTATTTTCATCATATATAATCAATAGCAGACACAATAGTCCATAGCGTCCATAGGTGTAATGTGTACGGGCCACACAGGCGGCCGAGCATCTAGGGCGGACGAGGGCTGCCCATAGAAATGAATGCTAACGAAATGATGGAATAATATCAAAATCTGAGAGAATTCGACTTCTCGGAGATAAACTAAAAAAACTTATCTTATTTAAAAAAGGGGCCTGTGATATCTGCACACGTGCTCATTGATTATTTTATTATTTTTATCTGTGCCGGCTTATATTATTTTACTATTGTCGGTGTGTCTCTTCTTGATGTTCAGGACAGGTAATTAAAGGACCTCTCCCCACCTATTCGCTCGATGATAATCCAATTAACATTGAAAAGTGACGGTTTAATCTAAGAGATTTTGGCGAAATAGCGTTGTTTAAGTCTTTTCCAAACCATCTGTTTAATCAACCAGTCCATGAGTACAACGTCCTCAGTACAAAATACATCTATTATTAATTGTTTTTGTGTTTAATTCGTAGAACTCCGTTTAATTTTTTTTTTAATTTTATGTAAATTAAATTTAATAATGTTATTATTAAGTTCTGCAAGTATTTTTAGTTGTTATTATTGTGACAGCTGTTTCGGCGTTTAAGGCCATTTTCAAACTGTCTATAAAACTAAAAATACTTGCAGAACTTAATAATAACATTGTTAAATTTGATTTACATTAAATTTTTAAACAAAATAGATCGGTTAACGCGCTTTTCTAACCATTTTTGTAGAATAATGATAGTTGTGAGCTGGCGGCTCATTGAAGCAGTAAAATGGTTGTACTTAACCCTTGTCGTTGACTTTTTTCAATATCACATAATCAACGTATGGTTTTATTTTGAATTATGATATATTTTTTAATGATCTCTGCATAATTATGGTTAATGATAGGTTATTTACATATTGGCAATGATTTTGATATATTATTTCAACTAGTATAATACCGATAGCAAAGATGCGGGAAAAGTTCTATGCGGCACCCGTTGCCTTTCATTGCCGATTTCAGTGAAAAATCTCAATTGTTTACGTACGTTCTCTATCCGCATTATTAATATCTTAGTTTTAATATCAATACGATTATATGAAATGACTTTGTTCAAAGTAATTATTTTTTAATAATTACTCGTATAAACATGGTGAAAATACATTTCCCAGTGACGATAATTACATCGTGTCCACTTCTTCAATATGCAAACCACAAAATATAATATGAATCTTTCTTGATAAAAATACATGACAGGGGTAGCATTTTTGGTTATCGCACACAGACACAGACGGCGGCACTCCTCGCGGCGGTCCTGTACATACGAACCCGTATCTAAATAGCGTGCAACATAATAATAATTACAATACAAGATTGTATAGTAAACAAAATACATAGATTTTCAAAAGGTGTAAAAAATGTTGGAAGCTTTATAATATTGAACATAGCAAACAATCACGATGTGATCTAATTTAAAACTACAAAATATATATATTTTTTAAATGGCGTGATTATATACTACAAAATTAGTTTCATCGGTAAAGAAATATTGTATGCTGCAAAGGGTAGGGCTCTCCATGTTTCCCCATTAAACTTATTTAAGAAAAGTATTTACTTCCTGACTTTGTTTGACCAAAACTTTGTTTCTTGGGTTTACAGAAAACGGCTGTGTAAAAATGTAAGCGAGGATCTCATTAACAGGGGCGTACTCCACTAACCGGTTTAAGGAGGTACGTTACTTTGATTTTAGAGAATAATAATGTACGAAGTGAAACATAACACTTAATATCTAGTCGCACAGGAACTTACCTTCTTGAATCACTCGGTCGGAAGCCGTATAGAAGCACGGTTAGATGATCACTTTCAAGTCCACAATGTTTAGTCAGTAATGCGCCGTCTAATAATAGTCAATGACCTATCAAATTCGAACTACGTACTTATGGAATAAAATCAATTAGCGACGGAATTTGTTATTATTAAACAACATCATGTGCTTAATATTGCACAAAAAATCAACACATCCAGGATCATAAGTGTTTTACTGGACCAACCACAACGTATCCACCATTACCATCATCATATCACCACATCTGTATGGATCATCAGTTTCCTGGCGCTAAAAGAAGTCACAAAGGAGGAGGAATTACAGCCGGACTCCTGACCTCCAGATAGCAGGAACTGAACCGTTCCATGGTCCTTCGAGCCGGATATAACAAGTACAATTTGGTTGGCCTATATAAATTAAGCATGAGAGGGGAATTCAGTAGACATTTGAAAGGTGTTTGAGATATCAAAAGATCTTAAGAGAACGCTAAAAAATAAAATACTTTTTTTTTAAGGAAGGTGCGACTGAAAGTGGGGTAGAATTTAATGAGATAGGCATGACTAACGAGAGTTTAACCGGAATCGCAACGAGGCAGGAAATATTTCAATGCAGTCATAAATATGTCATTTCACACGTTTTACAGAGTATTCGAGATACGAGACGCGAGCTAGTGAAAATGATTAGATTATATTCCGAATCTCTCATCGAGTGTTGGTCCTCCGCCGTCGCTCGTAAAATGTACCGGGGGTTTTATTGCTGAGCAAATTAAATTATGTGTTTAGCTGAACGGACATTTCAGATAACACGGCCCGGTCCGTAAACTTCATTTAGATTCGAGTATTACCGAACAATAGTGCGGCAGCCTTGAACGTCTAATAGAACGAATTTGGAAAAAATCGATACTGAAATAAAACAAAATAAGACATAAGGGAATAAAATATGTGCAGCATTTCTCGTTTCAAGAACTTGAAAACCGATCAATTTAGACTTTAAATTCGTATTATGTTATGTACCTACTAATCATAAGCGACACAATTTACAACATGGTGAATTAAACATAAAGGCGAACAACTTGTATATTGCAGAAATTTTCTAAGCCGAAACTGAGCCAAAAATGTTACTTCTATAAAGAACCTCTATCCATAGAATTAATATTATAGAGCGTATATTAATATGCTATACAAAATTACAAAAGTAACTGTTTGACCAAGGTACATATAGATTACGTGCGTTTATGTTTATTAAGTAGTAATAGCAAATAGAATGTAAAATTGATAAAAAATGTTTAATAAAGACAAGCAACTGAAAGCATTAAAGCGACAACACAAAAATACTGTAAAAATATTTCTTTCAGTCTGAGCAGTAAAATTACACGAACTTCACTGAACCTGATAAGATAACAAAAAAACGCTGTTTTCGCTATTTACTAGAAGCGCAAGAAAACGCTGAAAATTGCAGTCTATTTACTGAGAAAACATAAATTAAACTGAAAAGGAAAGTGAAAGCTGAAATTGGAACAACTGTGAAGAAATCTTGAATAACTATCGTCATTAATAAATAGTAGGTACCTTTTATATCGGAAACTTAAGCAGCGTTCACAGAAAACTTTTAAAACAAAAACTATCCAGAACACGTAAGAGCAGAGCTGAATGATAAAATGTAAAATGGAAGAAGCTTTTCAAATAGCACTAAGAACTACGGAAGAACATGTTTTTGTGCAGATGAAAATGACCAATAATCCTCTTGGAAGACGGAAAACACAAACCGGGCGACACTGGAAGATAGTACACAACAACTATGTAACCGACAAAAGCTTCTCTACGCAAATCGATGCATTAATGAAAGCACAGTGAAAGTAAGCGAATTCGATAAGGTATACAGTGAAGTTATAGATTAACTATAAAGAAGGGGCACAAACATAAAGTGAGGGTGAGTATTGCTCCTGCTAGGTGAGGGTGAACTCAGGGCGTCAGGAGCGGCGGCGCGTGCGGAGCGGTCGGGGAGCCGCGCGGTACTGGCTGCCGGGCGCCCGTTGCGAGGGGCGGCGTGGGGCGAGGGCACGGGCACGGATACGAGCACGTGGGACAGTTATAGTGGAGGAAATTTTACTGACAGACGTATGCAAATACCGGGAGTTTTCAAATTATAAAAAGTTGTACTTAAGCAATAAAAAAACGACACCATAATATGCACTGAGTATTTGCTTTTGAGTTGAAGAATCTCTACCGCCGACTTATGCTCACAGGATATGCATGGTTTTAAAAATATCATCAAATACTTACCAAGTAATATTATATCACAACAAATATAGACCGGAACCAAATTCTTAAATAAATATTAGTTTTGAACAACACTGAATTTTGTATGACGAAATGTCATTGTCAGGTTATCATATAAATAGGAAAATAATCACATTTAATTCCCAGAAAACGCATCCGTGATAATGCGGCGAGCCTACCGGCGTCGCGGCGCGCGTGCGCACTCCGCGGCGCAAAGCGTCGCCCTCCCGCGCCGCCTCTTCCCCGCGCCGTGCCCTCAACAGCCGGGCGTGCCTAACTGACAGATAACCCGCGAAAACTTCGCGTTTTCTTTTTCGCGCGCGCATGAGATATTCGCCCCTCCGACGTATCGAGTTTATTGAGGTGTCGAGTGAATATGTTTACGGAGATGCGGCAGATAATAATTCCGGCCGACGACTGAGACTAACGAAAACAATATAAACGAATCACGGATTAAACGAGATCGCTCACTTTCATAAGACGGTAGTTTTACGATGTTATTTTATGATACACTTGTTTGATTCCGGTAATAAAATAAATCCCGTACTTAGGATACAGGGATAATTCTGTCTCGAACACACGTTGGATGAACTTTCGGGAATGTATTTTCTCCGTTTATTCCACCTGGCTTATTCGATGTAGTTAACGTACCCAGTTTAAATGATTGCAGAAGATCATTTCCTCGTAACGATCAGGTATTTCAACGAGGGCATTGAGAAGTGGCTGCGTTCCTCACTCGGGCTCGGGCACAGGCACAGACACAGACACAAGCAGACAGATGAATGAATAGAAAGGAAGATGTGGGTAGGTAAATACCATCAGACGGGATGGCGGCCAACAGTGACAGACAGAGCCGGTGCCAAGTTTTTTTCATGTTTCTGTCTTAGAAATTTGGAACATTTTTCAAGGCGACATAATGCGATTCCACAACACAAGCGCTCGTCTCACATACACAAGTTCACTAATTACGCGGACATATCAAACGCGACCATTTAATGGCACAGTTTCATGGGTCCGGCTGCCACTCTGCCACTCTGCCACTCTGCCACGCTGCCACTCTGCCACTCTGCCACTCCCGCTGGCACGGAGGAATCAAACTTTTTGCAAATTTTAGTGATAAACGTGCTTCGTCGAATGCAAAACCGAATAGTTGGGAAAACTTCGTTAAAACCGTTTTGGCAAACATCGCCGCTATAAAGAAAATTATAAGAAAAAACTACATAAATCTGATAATTTTAATGGTCTATGAAGAATATTTAATGCACCGAGAAAAAATATAAAAGGAATTTATTCTGTAAATAAATTACATAAATAAAACAAAAATAATATTCGTAAATGCGGATCAGTTTTTACCCAAAGTAGTACTGAACTGTAAACCTGCGAGCACGAATCCGCCACGAGATATGCAATGAAGAAAATACAAAACGTGACTATTGTGCTCACATGTACTCGTATAAGTAAGGTCGATGCATACCATAAAACTGGCATTCTGGTATGAATTCTTGCAGCCGAGACATAACAAACGCCCCCGAGGAATGTATTAAAACATAGGTACAGGTTACATAGTATACAGTATACCTTCCGCGGTAAAGATACTAGTATACAGAATGCAGCTAAGTAGGAAAATAAATATATTATTAAGTAGGTAGACACTAATGATGGCCAGGATTCTTGTCACCCAAATTACACAATTCATTTGCCAGGGGACAATCAATCAACGTGATTTATCCAAGCGGCCTGATTTGATTGCAGACGGCCTGTGATATGTTGATTATAAAGGATGTTCAAAGGATTAATTACAATAATTTGTATGAAATTGCTGAAGCGAAATGACGCCATTTAAAAGAGATTAATCAAATGTATAGGGAAGTCGGGATAAACATTACTTGTGATTCTATGTGACCTGTGTACGAGTAGGTACGTAAGTAATCTACACAAGAACATTTCAAGACTTACCTTCCACGCAGCGTAGATGTTATCTTATAAAAAAACTTGCCTGAAACAAAAAAAAAACATAATGATTAGATTAAAAAATATATATAAGCAGAAATTGGATTGGTTTTTTTTATGTAAAGTAAATTAAATTTTATAATTTTATTAAATTATTAAATATGTTAGTTATTTTTTTTATTATTATTATTTTACAGCTGTTTCAGCATTTAAATTCTGCAGTTCGAAAATGACTTTTAATGCCGAAACAGTTGTCACAATAATAAAATAAAACTAAAATACTTGCAGAACTTATTAATAACAATATTAAATTTATTAACTATATATTTTTTTAAATGAAATTCTACGAATTAAACACAATAACAATTAAGAAACTTGGTGTTTTTTTTTCAAGTTACAAAACAGTTTTACATTCGTTCAACATACGTACATTAGGTAAACAACATTATTACTAAAAAATGATGTGTGGTTAATTATCTTGAGGTTGGCGTGTTTTATATCGCCCGCAATTCACAATATATATATTTTTCCACATTTATATTTTTATTTATAAAATCTTCTGAGTTAGCAGCTGCTACGAATAGGCAACAATTATGCTTAATCCTTTAAACATGATTTTATTTTAATTGTGTACAATAAAGAAATATGTACAAATAATTCAATAAAAAAAATCTTTTTCCGAACTGCATAACATTTTTTTTGATGCTTTTAAAAAATAAAAACGACAAATCAACATGTTATTTGGCTACAAATATGCAGTGCAGTTTGGGACATGCCATACGACACAAGAATGCGCAAAGGACGCCCTCCGCCGCTTGTGAATGAAACTCTATTTGCGGCGGCGGAATGCGTCGCGACGCGTCGTCCGCTATCTGGACAGAGGCGCGAATTCAGCGAGTGTCGTTAGCACCGGCGGCTCTTCATCTCCTCATCTCTCCATCTCCTCTGCTCCCTGCTCCCCTGGCTACCCGGCGGAGATATCAGAGTAAGCACTTTTTAGTGATCGTCGAATCCTCGCCCGCAGGAAACGTGGAGAGCTCTATTGAAGTAATGGGGAAAGATAACCGGAAAGGTGAAAATTGTCGAAGGAGCAGTTTAATACTCCCAATGATATGCTGGAAACTTGACTCAAATCGCTATTTTAACGTGAACTGAGATAATCCCAACCGATATCTGTTGACTGGATACGAGTTTGATCAGATTATAGGTGATTAGAACAGGGTTCATCATCCCTTTAAAAGGAAGAAAAGAAAGCCCAGACTACGAACATAGATGCCGATTACGAACATATTTTAAATGACGTGCGCTAAATTCAATAATTCCCATCGAAATTTCGTCTGAGCAGATCCGAGAGACATGCTAAACGCTTGCACACAATTTACATACGGTAGACATTTTCCATATGAGAACGGGGCGTTTTAATGGTTGCGGAATGAATTGTTGGTTTTTGTGTTTTCTATCTCATACAATCCACAACAGGAATAAGATCAACTCCTTCCTTTCTTTACAAAGACCCCCCATCCCCAAAGATGACAGTGGTTGGAGGAAAACCTCCCGGCCATCCTGTTATTATGGAATAAAATGTGTCATCAAGAAACCAAGCAAATAAGTGTTACGAATAGCAAGGTACTTTTGTGACCAGATGAATTAACACACGTGTGAATCGGCACACTTCATGAAAGTGATATAATGTCAAAGTACTAAAAAAAAGTAGCCTGAAATCCTAATCTAACCAAACCAGTAATAATTATTTTCAGTTATATTTTTTTTTATTTGAAAAAAAAAACGATTGATAAAGGTTTTCGGTATATTTTTTTTTATTCGTACTTTTAATGACTTTATATCATTTTTAAAAAGTTTGCCGTTCCATTTGTTTGTTGATTTATCATGGATCTAGGTACTTTGTATGAACCGACGTAGCTTAATAATAGTTCAATCTGAGCATAAAATTAATTATGTCATTATAACGAATATCATTAGCCCACGTACAAAAGAAAAATGCGTTCAACCAACACAATATAATCAAGCGCAGAAGAAAAATATCTATGATATTTAAGATGAACACTGCGCGGCCTGTTTCATACAAAACTTAATTTTGGATTTGGAAAAGAAAAAATGAGATAGCATGAAATTTTTTCTTTGTTCTATGTTATGTTCTGTCTTATTCTATTTTGTATATATAAACACACACTATGTATTTTTGATCAGTTTAATTTTTGTACCCTGAAGATGCTTATCTTAAGCGAAACCGGTCGGTCGTAATAAAATTCTCGTGGTTATAAACAAAGTTATTGTTTTATTTTCATTAAATATGTCTAACCACAAAGTGACTGCTTTCTATCAAAAAAAATAATATTTTAGTTCATAATAATGTAAGCTTCCTGTAGCAAAAAAAAAAATACCTTTAGGGTATTTGCCTAGCCAAATCAGGCCGGTTTCAAAGTGTTAACTTATGAAATATGGGCCGTTAAAGAAATCAATTTTTCATGATTTTAGAGGCAACTTCGGAAATTATTTGCAGGTAAATGGTATTTTTATTTTATTTGTCATTTAAATATTATTAGATAAAATAAAATAAAACATCTTAAAAAACCATTTTTTTCGGGTATATGTTTTAAATTATATACGGAAAATTTGTGTCCCAACGTAAATTAGTCGCTTTTAATTTAAATTTAAGCACATCAGAATGCTGATTTTAACACTTTTTAATTTATAATTTCACAATTCATTATATTTTCATAGCGGACGAGGTAATTTTTATTATTTTTTTATCACCAATTAACCACCAAATAATTACTAAAGTAGTCTCTAAAATCGTAAAAAATCGAATTATATAATGGCCTAGATTTCATAATTTAATAAATAAATACTTCTAATCCGTACTAGATACATGCCATACCTTTTTTATGAAAAAGAGATCATTTTGTTTGGGTGAGAATTTTGGACTCAAATCCAAAATTCAGTTTTGTATGAAACAAGCCGTGCAGCCGTTCCTTTTAAGACTATTAGGGCGGATGGTTTACTTCCGCAGGTCAAATTAAATTGTTAAAGTAAAATAACGTTACGAATATCCTGACAATATTTCAAAATAATTAAATAATTTCCTAAAAATGGGACAAATGGGAAGGTAATAATATACTGTAGGATTTTCCGGCAAAGCCACTTTCCTTATTTCATCTCGTCGACAATTCAATACACTTCCCTCTTATTTGTTGGCCGCCAAAAGGAATATAATACTAAAAGACTGATGTTGGCATCGATCAGGCGAAACACTTATTCCTTTCTATGAAAGAAAACCAATAAAGAAAATATACTGCCGTAATTATAATTCCATTTTATACAAAACAAGGGAGGGTATCTAAATGCTGAGTTAAGAAAACAAATCCAAGGTTGAGATCTAAAGGCAGTTTTACACACAAAAGCCCTTGTACCAGAGATTCGTCAACGTTTTAAGATTTTAGTATGGCATAAATTACAGCATTGGTATAGGATAAATTAACGATTTCACAAATTTGACTGAAGTAAATATCAATTCGCTCTTGAAGGTAAGTGTTTTCTCCAGAATTATTTCAGACTGCCTTTGATTTAATTCAAGGTCTTATACAACAACACTGTTGGCCTTTCATCCTTAATTTATTTAAATAATATTCATTAAAAAAATTCCTTATAAAAAAATCAATGCCTTTCAAAATTATATGAGGACGACCGGAGCCAGCTAATCTTAAATATTGCCGAAGAGCTTTGACAGGAATAATCTTGTTTACACTAGCCAATACAAGATTCCGACAGTAAGGGTTGGTTTTAAACTTGGCTATTTTACACTGGCATTGTGAATAGCAAGAAAGGTCTGCTTCGTGTAGCGATTAATGAAATGTTTCAGAAACCGACGTCTACAGTTAATATAGTCCATAGTCCGTACGTTAACAATAGCTATGTAGGCCATGGAAGTCTGGCTTAATGATCTGGGTGGAGCGTTAGCAGCAGGCATCGCACAATGAATACAGAGCCTCCCCTACAAGTCTGCCCGGGTTATAAAGATCTTACCGCAACACTAGCCAAGGCATTGTTGGAATAGATGCATCAAAATAAAATTCTATAATTCCGTCAATTGTCCGTTTTTAATCTTGTTTTGTGTGTACAAATTCTTGAAAATCTATAAACATAAATTATTAATATGTTCCTCTTTACTCCCATTCGGAACGAAGGATAAGTTTTTCTGGTAGGAGAGAGGTAGAAAACCCTTTATTACTTAGACATGGACCCTTCCATATTACAAACAGTGACCACACGGGTGAAATAGTAAGGGCAGTAGAGTGATGTCCCAAAAGGCTGAAAAGCTGTGCCCACCCTAAGAAAAACGAACCACAAAAAGAAATGAATGATAATAGAAAAATACGATAAATTTCTGAAAATACGCATTTTCCATAAAATTGTACGCTCATTTATGAAGTTGGCCACCACAATTAGCAGAAGATTATTATAAAATATTAACTAACTAACTAACCATCACGCTGTTTCCCCGCAGGGGTAGGCAGAGAGGACGGACCGCCAAACAACTCGATCTTGGCATACACTTCTTGCTTTATTCACATTCATACAACGCCTCATACATTCTCTTCTGTTGTTCCGACTTCTGACATGGCCCGACTCGAGTATTTGATTCACTTGATCGTGCCGTGTCTTCCTCGAGCGTCCCCGACCTCTTCTTCCATTCACATTATATATTCTCCTTACACTCCTTTCTTCGTTCATTCGCTCTACATGCCCAAACCATCTAAGCGTCCCTTTCTTAATCTTGCTCACTACGCTTACATCAGCCTTGCATTCTTTATAAAATATCAATTTTCAAATACTTAATGCGCAATTCATACCCGAATTTGAAACACTGTACACAGCCTACATTTGATCAGCAATGCACGCCACTAAAAACTATTTCTCTTAAAGAAATATCCAGCAGACATACAGAGTACTGCATGTTGCATAATAATTACACGCGTAGCTAGTTCATAATTATTACAGCGCCAAACTACTAAGACAATTCACATCCATTTTACTTCCGGACATCAAGAATGTCCAGAACACTGGTCATAGTTTGTTCTCGGTTTCGGGTCGATGCTCTGTTGTAGGTTTCCCGGGCGATCCGGCCCCGGTGGAAATTCCTAGTCACGCAAGTGATCGGCCGACCGACCGACCCTCCGTCAATACCGCCCGAGCCGCATCCACACGGCCGCGGCGGCGAGTGTAATCTGTGTACTCATTCGCTCGGAGAATGAGCCCGGCCCTTTGTTCATGCGATTTCATACACAACCACACAAGGGTGATTGGGAATTGAACATAACATGTAAAAGTAACCGAAACGTATTTAAAAAAAAAAAAATTATAAGAATTGATAAATATCTTCATAGTTCGTGAGAACACTGTATGATAATATCAATGATTTGGACACGGTTAACATAACTCATATTATAAGAGTATTATATTATGCACTTGTGTATTATGTATCATGTAGATCAGGCTATTACTATTTTTATTAAAAAAAGTAGTATCTACAAATTAAAAACCTTTCCCTTTGTAACTTCTCTGTGTCATGCACTTATACATTATAATT
Source organism: Halesus radiatus (assembly GCA_022606495.2). NCBI lineage: Eukaryota > Metazoa > Arthropoda > Insecta > Trichoptera > Limnephilidae > Halesus > Halesus radiatus. The sequence continues at coordinate 78,752 of JAHDVE020011699.1, forward strand.
ATTATTTTTTTATTTAATATGATAATTTTTTTTTTACATAGAGTATATAAATAAGACATGATTCATATAGTGTAACAAAAAATATAATATAGCTATTCCTCACCATAAAGAAACAAGGTTCTTGTGGTTGGTGAGTGATTATCGCTTAATTAATCAGATCATAACTTAAAATATTGTTGTACAATAGCAGGAAATATGAATTTTTCGTGTAAATTTTGTAATTTATCACTAGTAATAGTATTAAAGAAAAGAAAAGAAATGAAAAGAAAGTAGAAGAAAAGAAAGACAAGATAATAATAAAAGACAAAAAAAATCTAATAATAATAAAAAAAATAAAATTAAAAAAATTGTTATGCAGTTTGAGGTAATTTTTTAATCTATGTTGAAATTCATGGATATTTTCTATAATTTTAAGATCAGATGGCAGATTGTTAAAAAAAAGTTATTCCTAGATATAGGTATGTGTTTTGCGTATGCTTAGTATTGAATGGCGGGATTTTAATGTTTTGCTGATACCTTGCGGATATATGAAATTGTAATTTATTTAACGTTTTTTCTTTAAAGATTTGAATAATTGCATATTTTTATAAATTTTATCTACTGTAGGTACATTGAATATTGTAAAGAGCTTTTCAGTGGAAAATGATGATGGTTTTTTAAAAATTACCTTTATTATCAATCTTTGAATTATTTTAAAATTATACCTTCAGATATATTATAAATATGTTACACTTATATACCAACTATGCATCATGTTATTTTTTTTTAAATTCTGTACACATAATCTCATTTTAATGTTAAAATATGTAAAAGCCCTTTGGGGAGTTAATGAATAAATAAATAAATAAATAAAAATAAATAAATGTGTTTGCTTGGTAGAAGAAATGAAACGAAGCCTTTCAAATTTTCCTCGGCCTGGTAGATTTGTTTTCTCAGGTGTTTGATCGCCTTGCAACGTCGTCTACGGACTTGAAATTTCATGTTTCCTAGAAAAATTATTACCTAAGTGATAAACAACATTCTGTAAGCTGAAACATGGGTAGTTTTTAGAAAAGATACGAAACTTTTGGAAATGGGTTTCGGCATAAAACACTCCCTAATTGAAATTATATAAAAGCAGACACGCGTACTTGGAGTATGCGGATGTTATATATTTTTTCTTCTAAAACTGAGAAATTATAGAATGTGTGGTAAAACCATGTATGATCGTGTGAAAAATGTTGAGATTCCCAAAGAATGCAAGGCTGATGTAAGCGTAATGAATAATATTAAGAAAAGGACGCTTAGATGATTTGGACACGGTTAACATAAAAAAAATTACAATATGGAAGACCAAAAAAATTGCAATTACAAACAACAAAAAGTAATAAGAGAAAACAATGTTTGGGTCAAATAAAGTAAATTTAAGTGAAAATAAGAGATTCGAGAAATTTTGCAAAGTTATGCGGGTTGTCGTCAAATATTTTCGGAATGGAAAAGCGAATAAACGAAGAAAGGAGTGTGAAGAAAATTTATGACGCGAATGTGAATGGAAGAAGAAGTTAGTAACGCCTTAGGAAGATATGGAATGATCAAGAGAATCAAATATATGATTCGGGTCATGTCAGAAGTCAGAATAACAGAAGAGAATGTATAAAACGATGTACGAATGTGAAAGAATCAAGAAGTGAAACTGTTATGAAAAGACGCCATTCGCCCTGAGAGCGCAGTAGGCTTGTCGGGCGAAACTTACTACCGTGCTTTACTATGCGTGCAGTCTAAATTAACTCCGATCCGTGGACCCCTTTTTTTTCGCCCTGCCATCCATGGCAAATATATATGGACCCCCAGGGGTCCGTACGGACCACTTTGGGAACCTATGGTTTAAAACGAAATATCATGATATCAAATAATATATTTACCTTAAAAAAACTATAGGCCATATTTAACCATAGTAACCCGCGCACATTGCTCTACAAAGGCAAATTTAAGAATCAATTTAATATCAGGTACACGCAGGTAATTATTTCCCGCAAGTGGGAAGATATTTCACGTAAATCTTTGAATAGTTCTTTGAAAGCGGGGAATATAATGAAAGTAGGTTTCTTAGGATGGTGATCTTGATGAGGATCTTGAATTCAAATCATCTTTCACGAACCGGATAAAATAAGATTTTTTAAGGAATTTGCGTCATAGAGCCTATTAAAGTTTTCCTCCATAAGAAGTATTTCATTCACAATTTTTTTTTAATAATTAAGAGAAATCCGCAAAGGACTTGTCACTACGTATTTTCCATTAATCAGAGTAAACCACTCGCCCAACACTAACTTCCCTTGCTAGAAGCTACTAGAGGGGAAACCTAATGGCATTCAAGTATAATTGCATTTTTCATTAAATCTAAAATAATAGAATAGCTGTCACAAAGTGTTGACAAAGATATAACAGTACTTCCAGTGGCGTGCATTGCCCTATGCCCAAAGGCGGGCTGTGAGTAACTTTTCAAGTTCGTGGATGAATTGTGCACAGAATATTTGGACACGGCCATTTTGTTTGTGACCGGTCAGTGTCTGAGTTGGCATCGCATCTGGGTCTCACTCAGGAATCATGAGTTCAATTCCTCGACTGGCTAAGTCCTCCGTCACGCCACAATCAACATCTTCCTCTTACTGTGATGGCAGTAGGAGATTTTAAAATAGTGTCCGGTTATTCGTAACCAGGAAATATTTGTCTTTCTTTATAAAAAAAATATATTATCATTTTGCGCTGATTTGTGGATAATTGAATAAATGAACGTACAAGTTCGTTACAAAATTCAATTTTATCAGAAATGTGTAAAAGGTTATTTTTTTAAATTCTTTGTATGGTTCATTTTTCTTAGGACAGGCAATCTTCTCGTTATTGGCTAAATTAATTTACAAATCGATATAATTATTGGTCAATGGTCCCACTCGATGTTTTCAAATGCTTGTTTTCTTCACAGGATCATAAGAAATCTAACCGTTTGTTCTGTGTAAAACATGCTTTATGCAAGCAATTCATCTCTGTGAAACATGCTTTACGTAAGCAATGCATTTGTGTTGGTTGACGAAAATATAAATACTGCACATAATTAGTCCAAACACAATTACATCAGACGTTTTAAATATATCTTAAAAGGTTCTCGTGTGTACCGTATATTCTAAAAATCAAACCTTTTAGGGTAGTATGAAACACTGCAGTCGTATCAATACACGGAGGGAGATGGATGCGACACACGGTTCAGCCGTGAGCCGCGCGCTGCATAGCCAAGAGCGCTTCTGTGGAGAATTTTTCACTCCGCGGCCGCTGACAGTATTGCCAGTGCTAGCGGTGGAGGGTTTACAGAAGTAAGACTTCCGTTGCAAAACGTATCTCTGCAAGTGAAGCCTGCAACCGATCCAATTTCTAGAGATGCCGTCGAATCTGTATGTTTGAATTATGCACGTTACTTGCTGAAATTCTGAAATGTACCGCGCTACAGATAGATACTCGAAGGCGAACAAAACACGAAATATTCAAGAGAGCCGAAAAACTATGTTTTTTAGCAAATCTCTGGTAACTTAAGTACCAAACAAGAGCTTACATTATCAAAAACTATATACTCGTATATCACAAATAGATAATAAATAATATGTAACAAACAAATACTATCCAAAAGAAAAAATAATAATAATAAAAACTTTCACGAATAGAGTTGAAAAAAAATCAAAAATATATTTTTTTTACTTTTCAGCTCTGTATAACAGATTATACAAAGAGCTAAAGCCTCCGTCCTGATTCCGTGAAAGGTGCGACGCATAACCTAGACAAGTACGAGCAAGTATCAAGCAATAGTTGAACATTAATGCAAAGGGTCGAAATATTATTTCGTTTGTCCTGTTGACACATACAAATATTATTTGTTGGGAACTGTCTCGAACGCTGGGAGCGCGGTATTCAGACAGGGCTATTTAATTAGATTATTTATTTAAAATAATTTATAGATAGGCATATAACAAAAGAAAGCGTGATTAATGTAACAATGGATTGACAGAGGATTTGAAAAGGGCTCGTTTAAATCTATCGACGTCATCGAAAACTTCTCGTCATCGATTGATTGAATCTGATTTACGAGAGCAAAGCAGGTAGGTAATACTATTTGACGTTAAAAGATTTAAATCTAGCGTGGTCAATCTATCGGGGTACGATTACGGCGGGGTAGGAAACCCTTTGCAGGCTTTAATCCTCGGGTGCAATAAGCCATTGTGATAGGAATCAAAAGCCTCTCGTGAGTATTGATTACACGGGGTTCAAACTAAAGCGAGCTTTTAGCATTCTACCCCAGTGAGCAGATAGGTAGAGGGGGAGATCGGCACAGCTGATACAAAAGGGAGTGGGGAGGGGGGGCGCTTTGGAAAAATGCCAGAAAAAAAGGTTGAGACCCTCAATCGGAGGAGATTGCGGCGCCACTGGACAGTTGCAGAGTTTCTCGAGAAGAAACAGACCCACTGCCGCGAGGATTGTCATTTGTTTCACATAAAATCATTTTCATGCTCTGCTGGAACTACCAACAAGACCAGAAGGACCAACAAAAGGCACTCAACATAGCGATAGTATCAAATGAATATCACCGCCAGACACGTATATCCTATGCATTGTGTCTTGACCTCGGCCATATTGCAGAGAAACATTACTCTTGGAGGCAAATGGGAAAATCGGACAAGCGAGTTAGTGAACAGAGGGGAAATTTATTAGGACGATTTTTTTTAAATATGGTAACTTTCCGTAATCAATATAGTTCAATATCGATACGCACCTTGCCAAATAATTACAAACCACATGTATCCATTTTACGTGAAGTCCTTATAATCAGTGGAAAGTGGAAAAATAATGCAATCCAAGTAAATTAAAGCCGAAGCATCATAAAATACAAATAAAATAAAAAGATAACGGTCGCAACTGAAACTCGAACACAAATCTTTCGTCTTACCGGGACAAAAAATCTACAATTGAGCTATTGAGACTGAATTATTTTCCGTAATTAATTAATCATCATGAGTTCTTCCAAAAACGTAACAATATTGCTGTCAAATGAAAAAGATTTATTTTTTATTAACCCTTACCACTCCTTTGTCGGGTGCCAGCCGACATCACTATTTATACGCTACAACTCCGTTGTCGGCTGGCGGCCGACAAGATAAGACGTACCAGCGCGGTGTATTTTCGCGCGCAAAAGTTGACACGTGACGTTGTTTCTTGTGATTATTCGATAAAAAACATTTAAATTCACGTTTTAATAAGATTTTGACTGTTTTTCGTTTTTGTTTTCCTATAAAATAATCTTTTTGTAACTGCCTATTAATAAATAATGGAGTGGTAAGGGTTAATATATGATATAATTATTTATTTATTTTTTATTTATTGTGTATTTATAAAACACTGATGAATGTTCAGGCTAAACCGAAACCGGTTGGTTTATATATCCAACAATTTTTTGTTGTTGTTAAATTATTACTATTTTATGAAAACAGAAATTTATTAATTATTTTATAATCTAGGTACCTACCTAATTTACGTAGCAAAAAAAACTAGATCATATTATTATTATGTTATGTTCGAGATTAGTCATTATTGTCCCTTGACTGCTTTCAGTAATTAAATCAAAGGTTAAACTGGCCTTTCGCATTACACGGCCGATAAGGAAACTCCGTTCTGAATTCACCGTACAGTCTTGTTACGAGTCTAACAAAAATTGCACAGGCAAGGTGCGGACGAACAGAGGATTTGAAGGGATTCGGTGTCGCCCGTGTCTCGCATTGTCTCGCCTGATTTATGGCGGCGGAAGCCGTCCCTCGTCGTGGAAAACTCCGCACAATTAAGTCTGCAACAATGGTGGATCGAGATCGGAATCGGGCGATCTGCATTAGCACTCTGGCAGGTCGGTCCGCCGCGGCCCTTTGTACCGGATATAGTCAGATCACTGCACCCTTCACCCTGCCCCGGCGCCAAACACGCCGGAGGGAGGGTAAATTGATTGATACGGATAATACGTGATTCATCGTCAAAAATGATACATTGATGTTGAAATATGACATTTTTAATCCATCACCATCAGCAGTGAATTAAATTCAAACCCCCGAGGAACTTAGAAAGTGAAACCTGCAAAGTTTTACGTAGACCAAGGATAATAACCCCGAATATTCACATAATATTTCTTATATTTGAACGCCCGAAATAAGAAAAAATATTCGTTTCCTTTGGAACAGAGGAGAAAGTTTTCAGAGTATTCTAGATGGACGTTGGCATATTGTATTTTCTATTCAAACGAAAATATATTATTTACGAATTTCAAAATTACATTCCTGAATACGAGATTACGTGGATGACGTACCTAGAGTATGAAAAATGGGCTTGAAACACAAATTACAGACAGAAAAAGTGCCAGGGAATTTACTTTATAACTTCCATTAGCTACCACTCTTAGGCATTTACGCGTAATTAAACAAAAGTAAGTACCTTTATACGCAGATAAATTACGCGAACAAAAAGATTTACTCCTAAAGAAGAAATAACGCTGAATAGGGATGATAGACGGAAAATCAGAATAAATTACCCGTGATTTGTCAATTTTATTTATTTTGCCTCGTGTTTCTAATAACAAGTTAGGTGGTTCTTAGAATAAAATGAGATTTAATTTATTTTCGATGTTTTAAATCTATTATGAAAAGCACGGAAATTGAAAATACTTACACAACCAATGTGAATGAAGCAATAATATTAGATAGGTAGTAATGATACATTTACATATCAGGCCACTCGCTGACGGTCCGGTAAGGAATCGACATAAACCGTGTGAAGCAAAAATGCGAGTAATGATGCGCAATGTCTCACTACATGGACTAGTACACGGGTCTGCAGATTTCTATTTGAACGTCACGCTTTTCGCACACCGTGTAGAGAGAGTGAGTCGAGTGATGACGAGATTGTGTAATTTTACATTAATTGAAAATGCTTTTGTGATATAACTGATGTTCCTAATTTAAAAATACGTAAGAATTTTTTAAAAGCGATTTTCAACTAAAAGAAATATAATTAATAAAAACCAATTAAAAGTTCCTTGAGTGATATCGGCGGTGACGCCATAATATCGAGAATCTACTAAAACCTCGTACCGCTTGCTGTATGCTAGAAGTACGTCGCACCGCTCCTACTTCCACCCCGCGTTGTGAACTGGTGACAATAGAAATACATGGCACAGCGGGCTGTCAGTATCACGCATGAGGTTCATGTCGATTCCTTACAGGACCGTCAGCGAGCGGCCTTAGTTTGTTAGATGTTCAAGATATTCTTATACGGGATATGAAGTAATATTTATCGAAATAGATCAAATTGGTTTTGGCGATGTGAATCTCAAAATCTTATCAAATCAATCAAATGAAAACTTTCTATACGTATTAATTGTTTTTATGTTTAATTTAATTGGTAGAACTCCTATTATTACTATTTTTTTTTAAATCAAATTTAATAATGTTATTATTAAGTTCTGCAAGTATTTAAGTTTTTTTTTAATATTGTGAGAGCTGTTTCGGCGTTCAAGGCCATTTTCAAACTGTGAAAAGTTTGTCACAGTTTGAAAATGGCCCTGAACGCCGAAACAGCTGTCACAATAATAAAAACTAAAATACTTGCAGAACTTAATAATATTATTATTAAATTTGATTTCTATACGTGGACGAGAATTAGTATTTCATAGGAATTGAGAGCAGATTTGGGTACTTCTCAATCCTATGGGTGTAATTAAGCATATCAATCACAGTGAAACAGTATAGGTGTACTAAATCAATATAAAGTTCCACCCCGGCTCATGTATTATAATAATTCCTCTAAAATAACAATGTTATATAATATACAAAGAATTAGTAGCAAAATAAACACACACCAAAAAGAAAGACGTATTCGAAGTATAATAATGTTTGGTATTGCTGTGCGTAGAACAGTCCACTATTTCCCAGGTGAGGCCGCAGTGCCGTGAGATTAGGTAACCTCTTCAAGCCCTGCCTTGCCAATAATAGTTTGTTTCGAATGGTTATTTTTTTAAACGAATCTACGGTTCTCAGAATCTTTGTTGGAAACACCATTAACGCTTCGGTCCCGGCGAGGTAGATTTTATACCCTAAGCATCTGCTTTTTTATGCTCTCGAGGTATTTTTCGCGGGGCAGTTTGAGAGACTTTGGTTTATTCTGTACACATTAGGTTTAATGTTGCGATCCTTTACGACGGAGAGCCAGAGTACTAAAACTAAACGAAATTGACATAAAGGAAACCTGAGAAGTTTAATTTACAAGCGTTTAATGATAGGCTCAATGAACACATGGACCAAAGATCATTTCTTTAGCGACGCTGCTATACTAGAAATAAAATTATTGAAATGAAATATAAGTCAATTTTTATTCATTCTTACTTTCTTGATATTTGAGAATAAAAATTCCTACCAGAGGAAAAATGAAAAACAAATAGAGACACGTCTGGGGGAGCCTGGCCAATGTCACGACACCCAACCCCAAAAGCAAAGGGGGAATAAGAAGAATCAGATGTCAAATAAAGTTTGCGTTTATAAACTTTTTGATACGATAAAAATTATTATTGATGTTAGACCTTTAAATGGAACACTGGGACCTCCATAAATAAGCCTAACTAGGTGGTAGGCGCCATGTCGATTTACTTAAACGCAACAGACAAAGGCTTCCATAAACCACTGGTCATAAATAAAAGGTGACAGTTATCAGATAGTGAAAAGCCCATTTCCTTTCACGCTTTCGTTAAATAACGGCCTCTCCAGTGCGAGACAATAATATACTGAAAAAAAAACGAATTCGTTATTTGTGAAATAAATATAAATCTAATTCGCGGAGGAAAACGAGGTAACAAGGAAAATTCTGACGTCGGTTCATTCAGATATGATGGAACAAAATCGTTTAAAACACACAACACATTGATGTTAAAGAAGTAAATAAGTGACGTTATCAGGAGACGTTAGTAATAATTGACATGAGCCCCGTAGGTTAAACGGCACAACACGAGTCCTACTGTATATAATTATTGCAGAAAATAGGGTTTCGCACGTCAAGAACAAATTGGGGGAAAAAAAGGGTCTAGTTTCAGAATGTATTCAATGAAATATCACACGTTGCAAAATATTTATAATTTTTAGCGATATTGTAGCGGATATTCATTTTATAGCTAGAATTATGGCGTACTCGTATATCCTTCAGAAAATTTCTCACAACTATATCAAACTGTTCCACACTTTAAGCGAATTTATATTAATTTAAAAAAACCACAACTTTCATAAATGTTTTTGTGCGTTTTTGCGTGCGAGAGAAATAGGATGGAAGGGTTCTGTGAAATTATTCAACAAAATAACATCACAAAAACACCATAATAAAGATATCACATTTTGGCCGGCCCGCAAACGAAGTTACCATACGTAATTTCAATTTTATGAATATGCCTTTATAATCTGCATACTGATCCGGCATACAGTGTACCTATGTTACGTGAGTGGACGTCGGCCGTAGGGACAAAATAATAAAATAAACAAAGGGTGGGCTGCTACGGAGAGCCATCTATGAATGGCGTCGCTGGGTCCGGTTCAACAACCTGTAAAGCCTTCGCTATGTGTTGATGGGATTTTCATTACTAACGATAAAACGGCTACGACAGTGACAGTATTTATAATTGTCATTTGGAAACGTGCAGACAAATACTATATAATATGTATTATATCTACGGAATTTTTACACTCTTTGTACATACAGCATAATATAATCATTCTTCAATCTAAATATTCCATCAATATGTGGTCACTTTTGTATATTATATAAACCATTCCATCCTCATTAAAAAATTACATCTATTAGACATCCATGGTGACTTACTCAGGTGGCTCACTTCAAATCTTCGGAGAAGATTTCAATGTGTATCAGTTGAGGGAACGAAGTGGGGATTTTTCCGTGCCCTCCGGAGTACTTTAAGGAACTGATTAAGGGGCATTATTATTTAATGTATATATCCATATACATCAGGGGTGGCAACACATTTTTTTCTAGGAGCGACTAGATGATAAAAAAAGTCTGGAGATCGACTGATATGTCATATAATGGGATAACAATAAAAACCCGTCCAAATTGAAAAGGAGTGGGAGTAAATAAAATCATATAAATAAGTCATCACAATGTGGATTCACCACAGTTTGAAAATGGCCTTAAACTCCGAAACAGCTGTCACAATAATAAAAACTAAAAATACTTGCAGAACTTAATAATAACATTATTAAATTTGATTTACATTAAATTTAAAAAAAATACAATTCTAATAATGAGTCTAGTTTTTGGACTGTTAATTCGTGGTGGAATTCCATTGTATTAGAATTGAAATTTAAAAAACTTTTGTTCTTTGTTCCACTTATTTTTTTATTCACCGGGACCGGTTTCATCCTACTGCGGACATTTTCAGACTGGTAGTTGAAATTCTTATGCTACGGTATACAAACTTAGGCAGGGGTACACAACATTGTCTCTATTTTGATAATTGCGATGATTTATCATTAACACGTAACAGAAATAAAATACATTTAATCAGCGGTTCCGGGGACCCGAAGAGCCGCGGCTTCCTCCCAGGGGTGCAGCGAAGTTGGGTTTTCGGTACTTGCTATGATGAAAGTATCGCTCGATTTAAAAAATTACACAGGGAGCCTATGGAAAATCTGCATTCAGCAAGGGCGCCGCGAATTGAAAAAGTTTGGGAACCACTGCATTAAATAAACATTGCATTGAGGGAACAAACTAAATTTTATCAAACAAACTAATGAAGCGATCAATAAAGCCAATAAAATGCTGGGATTTATAATTCGTATATCAAAACCTTTCCGTAATATAAAGACTCTGCACTCCCTTTACACCGCGTATATCCGCCTTCACTTAGAACACTGCATACTGATCTGGACATCTTTCTACCAAGCCCAAGAAATAATCTAAAGTGTTCAACGAAAAAATTTCAATCACATAAATTAAATTTACAAATAACACCGAATTCATAAAATTTCACAACTTCAACTCGCTTCAAACACGACGCTTAATTTTTCATCAAATCCTATTATTTAAAATTCTGACCTAGACTTACCAATTTTATAAAAACCCGCATACCGTTTTTTTTCATTTGCCCGAATGCAGAACTAACCTTAGGATAAATTCCCCAATTCCCCGTATATGTGCACAATATAACATACAATTTAATAATATCGACAGTCTTAACAATAACCTTCAGAAATATCGAACCGAAGTAGTGCGTCCGATCACAAATTAATGCAATTTTTATTTTTTATTAATTTCTATATAATTTTGACATTTTCAGAAGTAAGGTAAGGCATAAATATAAAAAAATACATACATATTTAAGATTTTTTTTCATATGAACATTTATATAAATGAGAAATAGTATTTGTCCTAATATCCTAATTGTTCCTTGGGGAACACGATTCCTAATTGGGAGTTTCGTTTTTTTTTGTTTTTACCGATTTGAACAAACTCTACCAGATATGTAACTGCCAAGTAGGTTTAGAGTTGATTCTGTCATTCTAATTTTTTTTTTTAGTTTTAAGGATAGTATTTTATGGTCAATTATATCGAAAGCTTTTTGATGTTCAATGAAAACTACCAAGCAGTTTTTACCTTCATCCATCTTTTGTATAATTGTATTTGTTAAATTAGCTGTAGCATCACCAGTGCCCAGGTTTTCACTAGAATGTATCGAGAGCATCTCCTATCCCAGGGGTCGGCAACCTTTTGAGTCGAAAGAGTCCAAAATTACAATTTACAAAATTTAAAGGTTTTTAAAGAGCCACAATTTTTTTCTTGCCAACAATAAATAGCATTGCGTATGGAACTAAAGAGCCGTAGCTTCACATGCAAAGAGCCGCATGTGGATCGCGAGCCGCAGGTTGCCGACCCCTGTCCTATCCCCATTCTATCTTCCTCTTCCCTTACCTTATTGTTAGTTTAATGCAAAATCAAACTCCTGTCGCGATATTTATTTTTGTATTGAAAAAGTTATTTGTTTCTTACAGTAAAATAAAATAATTGTAATTTGAAAAAAAAAAATTGTTTAAACACCACTTTATTTGTGCAAATTGGTCCTCCGGCTAAAAACGTTGTACATCACTGCTTTAATAGCACCCCTATCACCAACTCATCTGCAAGATATACAAATGAAAGCATTTATACGATCTTTCCTGCGCCATCTTTCACGCCACCCTCTTTCCCGGGTTTATTGATTCAGGCAGATTATAATGTAAATAAAAATAATCCAAATATTAGTATTCTCGACGTATCGGCCGATATAATTTGAATAAAATATTATATTAGGTATGATATTTTTATTCGACGTTCTAACGAAACAGAAACTCACGATGCGTGTAGGAAATAACAAAAAAAGAAGAATTTGAAAATTGAAAACTAATTGGAAATTTTCAAAATCAGGTTCAATGTAAGTTCGATTCACATCTACCGGCACCGAGAAGCGCAGACACGACAATATTAGTTGCTTGCATTGTCTATAAGCACATTCACGCACGGTGTAATGTTAATACTCTCTTCTGTGCCGTGCCTCTGCCTCTTTATGTGTCTGCACTGCACGGTGCCGGTAGATGTGAGTAGATCTGTCGAAAACGAGAAACTAATTGGAATATTTGAATATCAAATATATCCATTTTAGGCTGCTCTCTGACGGTCCGGTGAGGAACGAACTTTTCACTCGCTACTGGAGACACTGCGCAGAAAAGTTCCACAATAGACTGCGTTGCAAACCGTTGCCTTACTTTAGCAAACTTGACTTGACTTGACTTTAACCCCCAAATAATTGCCAAAGATGTCCCTAAAATCGCGATAATTTTATTTCTTTAATGGCCTACATTTCATAATTTAAAATATAAATAAATAAAATACTTCTAACCCGTACTAGATATTTGCTATACCTTTGATTAAAAAAATCATTCGGTTTGGGTGAGAATTTTGGCCTCCAATCCAAAATTCAGTTTTGTATTAAACAGGCCGCGCAGCCGTTCCCCTTAATATATGTGTCTTCTGCTCCACCCCATGCTACTATTCCATAAGTTAAAATGCTTTGACAAATGGCAACCTAAACACTTTTTAATCGTTTTAGTGACATGATGTTTCTTGTTGTTGATTGTTTTAAAAATATAAGATAGTTTCCGGATTATCTTTACAAGTAAGTTAATATGGAGTTTTAGTTTGCAGTCCACTGTTAACCCTAGATACTTAATATTATCCGTGTGTTCAATTTTTCCGCATGTGCAGTTTGAGGTTTTGGTAATACACGGGTGTGGGTGTAAATGCGGAAAGGTTTTTGGTTGTCCAACATTGGTTTTACTGAAACACAAGTACTTAGTTTTGGAGGTGTTTAAGGTAAGTAGATTCTTGTCGAGGCATTTTTTTATTTCCTTCATACCAATTTCCGTACTTTTAAGGACCTTTTCCCAAGTTTGCGCTTTGAATAAAATTACCGTATCATCTGCGTAACTGATCATATTATATAAGAGAGATGGGATTTTAATTTCAGCGAGTCCATTAATATAAATGAGAAATAAAATGGGACCCAAAATGCTACCTTGGGAGACTCCATACTTTATTTTTCCCGTGTCACTGAAACATTTGTTTAATTCCACTATTTGTTCCTTATTTTTAAAGTAGCTAATAAACCATTTGAGCGCTGGTCCGTTGATACCAATATTTTAAAGTTTTTCGTATAACAACTCGTGAGAGATAGTGTCAAAAGCGTTAGCTAAATCTATAAATACTCTAATTACTTTAAATCCATCATCTAAATTTTTAACAACGTATTTAGTTAATTCCGATATAGCTTGTTCTGTGCCCATTTTTGCTCGAAAACCGAATTGGTGGCTTGAAAGTAATTTATGCTTTTCGAGGTAGGATAGTAGTGTATTTTTCAATGCCTTTTCCAGAAGTTTTGATAATGAGTTTAATAGTGAGATAGGTCTGTAGTTGAAAATTAAGGTTTTGTCTCCGGATTTGTGAATTGGTGTAATACTGGCAATTTTCAGTTTATCGGGGACAATCCCTTGGCAGAAACATTGATTAAATATGTGTAGAAGAGGTATAACAATACGAGTATGTTCTCGCAGATTTATCAGCATTTGGTTAGAGATGTTATCTGGGGCCGGAGCGCAAAATGGTTTGAGTGATAGAATAAGTTCCGTTATTTCTGTTTTATTTAATTTGAGAATGTTTATGTTCATATCACCTGCTAGAATGCTCTGTAGTTAAGAAATTAAGGCAGCTTTTCTAGCTGGAATTTCTAGGTCAATGTAACTATTTTCAGCACAGTACGTCATATAATATATGTACAGAGCTTATTTGAAAAAGGTTAATATTTAAAATGATTCCAATCGATCTCACATTCTTTTCGCTTCGTATCCGCGTACAGTGTCTGTGTCTGTAACGCGGGTTAATTATGCGCGGGTGGATACCATTCTTTCAGCGCAGGGAATTTGAAAGGATAACAGCGCCTGGATTTAAGTTTATCGTCGGTTCAGCAAACGAAAGGGTTGTCTGGCTAAGGGCGGGGGTCGGGATTGGCAGGGCCGACCCCACTCACCCTACCCGCTACCTGAGCGCCCTCGGGCTCCAGGATCCCGCCCCAGTGCTGCAGTGGGGTGGAAAAACTTCATACCTAAGGAAATACCACCAACTCCGATCCCTACGAAGGAATGCACTTTCCTTAAAAGGTTATTCCTATTCATGCAGATGAGTTCATATCATACCGTTTGATGACAAAGCATAGTGCACACCACTCACATTTTGATGATTTCTTGTGTAAATTTCGGAAGAATGTTTTGTTTTCGTGTTTAGAGTGATAATCTCATTAGAAGCGTATTGTGGGATGAAGTGTGATCTAGCTTTATAATATAACGAATACTTTTCACGGGTGAACGGAAAAATCAACACACGAGTAAATCGGCACGCTTTTTAAAAGTTACCATTAAAGTAGGGAAAAAAAGTAGCCCGAAAACCCAATCTAACCTAACCTATTTTTTTTATTAAGTAATATAAATTAAATAGGCTTAATTTTATTTAATACACTTATTTAAATTAATTAATTATTAATTAGGTAAGGTTAGATTAGGTTCTTAAGGAAGTTTTTTTCGTTCTTTTAACAACTTTACAACTTTTAAAAAGTGTGCCGATTCATACGTGCGGTGATTTATCGCGGAACCGTTCATGAACAAAAAATAATAAATAAATGACTTAAAAATTACTTTGTAATCATCACTTCATTAATATGCACATTCAAGATGTTTCGAAATAACGCCACAAAGTGAATACCCAATATTTTGAAAAAATTATAAAAAATAATCAATTTCAATGGGTTGTGTGGGGTTGAAGGATCTTACGTGAATTCCATTGACATCAGTTTTCTTTGGGTATTTATTTATTCAATACACGTGATATGACAACAAAAAACCTATTTATATAGAGTTGGGCCAAATGTAAACATGAAGAAAGTATAAATACACGCGTCGAGGATAAGTGCAATACAGGTGTGAATACATTATGGCCCAGTCAACATTAGCTTCTAACTAGGCAATACCTGTTCTAAGATCACACTTGGGGATTATATGTCCAGTGATTGTAACCTGTCTTTCTGTCGCATAGACGATGTATATACAAAAAAAAACTCAATGGCAGGTTTATAGCCAACAAAAGGAAAATTGAGAAAATTTTGTTTAACGCATCACGATATCTCTCAGCAAATGAATAATGCAATTCTCTCCAGGCCTCGGCATCTTGACAAACTTCAACAGAATTCGTTCGCAAAGAGAGACAGCTCTTCGTGTCTACTTGACATCACCGACACAACTGGAAACACGACTTGTTATGAAATCGGATTCTGCAGTAAAACCCTTCAACCCTTTCGCGCCCGCCAGGGGTTGGGATTTCCTCATTATTCCATAGTACCGGGCTCGGGGGGTTGATGAAGTCACTTGTATTTGTGCGTGTTTCTACTTCACTTTTACAAATACGGACACACCCGAACAGTCGCATCACGTGATCAGGCAGGAAGATTTTACTACCTGCGGTGTTTTAACGATTGCCCATTCAAATGTACACGGCTGGAAACGAAACTTATTTCTACCAGCAGAGGACATTATTATATCCGTTATTACTCTAACAACCCAACTAGGAATCAAAATATAACCGCAAATAAAAGAGTAAAATAATACCAACCAAACCTAAAGCTAAAGAAAAAATAATATATTTATGGTTATTATTTGAAATATGAATATTTTATTCAATATGAACAGTCTATTAATTTTCCATCTTATTTCACAATACATCAAGTTCCTTTCCATATAATTTCCCGAAAAAATATGTGAATAGGAAAAACGTTGAATCCCAAATTACGTATTATAATAAATGATCCAGATATCTAAATATATATCCAAAAATGTAAAAATTGTCTCAAGTGATACGGGTGTGCCTCCAATGTTATGAGAATGTTTTCTCGTTTTGTTAATTTACGCCGCATTTTAAAAATAGCAATTAACTGACTATTAGTTGTTGTACGAGTATACCACGTATACAATTTTATTCAAATTAATTTCTAGAAAGGACTCTTACTGAAAGACGCCAAAAGTTTCCCGTCAAATAAATGTTCCATTTTCCAAAGTCGCATCAGCAAACTCGGTCGTGTACAGCGAACTTAGGTGTTCTGCTCCGAGTGTTGGGGGCGGCTTACTCCGAATTTAGGAATCTTTAGAAAGTCACTATTGATAAAACCGTCTCATGAATATTCAAACGGTCTGGGAAAGGTGGTCGCCGCCCGAACCGTCGATACTCGTGGAAAAACAATTTTAAAAAACAACAACGTTTCTGCTGTGTACTCCTGTGTATCAAAATGTTATTGAGAAAATAATGTTACTAATAAGGAAAAGAGTATTTACACATTAAAATAATTTCAGTGGATGCCACTTTTCTCCTGAATATAGCTAATTTTCAGAATCGAAGTGTGCACTTAAATAGTACACATTCAATTTTCTTTTATAATTGAAGGAACTTACTTCTGCTCTCGGACATGATATAACGTTTTGTAAATCAAAATAAGGGACGGGTATATCATTTTTTTCCTCAGAATCTCTGTCCTCCCTCATAGCCATCTTATCTTGACACGATTTTCATATTTTAATGAAAAATATTCAATTAACAGATTGTCATCTTTTGCATCGAGCTGTTCTTATCGAGCAAAGATCACATCTATCAGATTTTTCATGAGAAAACTTAAATTAAATTTGGTAATAAAAATATGCCTGTAGATGCTCCATTTCACTGCCATTGTTTTGTTTTTTTCTCGTCGCAATATTTTGTATTCAAATCATACATTTTCACCACGTCCAGACTCTCTAAATACTGCCTCGGCAGAAGTGCGACTCCACCATGTGAAATACAGCAACATGATCCATCGCTTCTTTTATTTTATCTGCAGGAAAACCGTACGGATAACGGTCGACAGATGTGTCAGAATCGCTGTCTGATGGTTTATAAGGTGTTGCGGAATCTCTATAATCCTCGTATTCAATCATTTTAATAAAGAATCACGCTTTAATCATCTACTTTATTTACACTTCTAATTAATTGCAACGCGCGGAACGTATCCATCTGACGAACTGTTCGGTTCGGTTCGGAACGCTCTGTATGGATTAATGTAAAGTGAGTTACAAAATAACTTTTTAAGTTGGAGTAACAAGGTTCCATCTGCACTTGGAACCTTGTTTCACAAATTATAGTAAATTACTGATGCAGTTGAACTTTTAACATTTTCTAATTCCGTTAATATTCACTAGATTTTGTCGGTGTCTATAGAAAAAATGAAGAATAGTGCAGTTGGAACCATTTCCAATCAATAACTCAAATCGTCAGTTGGAACCTTGTTATTCCAAAATATACAAAATTATAATTCAATGAATCATACGAAATCCGAAGTTAATATTCATTATCTTGGAATAAATTCTCCGATTCCCGTATGTGTGTGGAATATAACGAACAATTTCACAATATCTTCAAAATAAAATATCGAACCGAAGTAACACGTACAACCACAAATTGATGCACGTGTATAAAATGTATCGAGAGGATCTCCTGTCCCGATCCTAGATTCCTCTTCCTCTCCCCCTTCTTTCTTATTTTCTTTATTTTGTTAGCTTCATAAATAAAACATCTGTATTTAACCACTGTTAGCACAAGAAACTTTGTTGGCTTACCTTTTGTTAAATTTCCTTTGTATATATATTTGTATTAAAAACTGTTTGTTTCTTACAAATAAATAAATTATTTATTTTGGGATACAACTATTCTTAGAAATAGAAAGATACAAAAAAGCTTAGACAAACCGAAAATAGTGTAATTTAGGCACCAAAAGTGAAGTGAGGTGATATAATTTAACTTAACAATAGACTGAACTGAATTTAGAGCGCCATGAACAAATATGTTTTCTCGACCAAATTTCAACTCTTTCAACTTTTCGGGCAGACTTCTGACTTGGCTTCTAGCAAATAAATCATAACAATATTCTCGGGAGAAACTTTGTTCAGTTTGGTTGGCTTAACTTTTTGATTAGATATAGAAAATCGGATAATACGATAAGTGCTATTTAAAGTTTAGGCATCAAGAATGATAATATTTTTTATTTCTTCTACGTTTTACAATCGAACCATGATTCTGCGATTAGAAATATATACTCGTATATATATGGTATACAAATAACGTATTGATGTACAAGCATGAGGGAAAACGTATGGGTTACTTTTAAACGATTGAAATACAATATAAAGTCCATTAATTTGTCAAGAGTTTAACATAGTTTAAGTGAAACAATGTGATGCAAAATGTTTGTTCCTCTGCTAGTTAACCGGGATCTTACGCAAAATTTGCTTGCTTTATCCCAGAGACGACTGTGGTAAATTAATTCATAATGTTCCGCTCGGAGATGAGCCAACTTCAAACTGTAAAACAATCATTTCAGGTAGACAAACACACCCATTATTCATTAGAAATTGTATTAATTAAAAATAACGGAGCAGAGAACCTACAGAAATGCAGGTACATGGGAATTGGAAATGGAACAATGTTATGATTGAATTGGAAATAAACTGTTTTCCCAATGAATTTACATGCCGCTAAAGCATTAAATACAGTCAGACATTTTATAGTAGACAAAATATGAAGGCGCTGCGAACGTTTAAATCATTTTAAATGACAACACCACGATGGCCCATAGGAAGATTATTGTAAGTTTAAAAAGGCACAATGATCTAAGTGCACTTTTTACTTTCACCAAACGGTCTTCAAAAATTAGTGGTACTGTCCGAAAGGAGATGATTCTGCATCACATTTTAAGACAATTTTATGTTTAAACTTTTTTTATTATTTATCGAAATAACCATCTATTAGATGTTAGATAAAGTAATGTAAATAAAATCGAATTCACAGATCAAAAATGAAAATATAAAAATAAAATAAAAAAACGAATTATGATGATTTTCACTGTTTCTTTAAAACGAACTATCAAATTCGAATGTGAGGAACAAAATTTCAAAGCCATCGCTAATAGATTGGTATTGCCATAGTAATGAAAAAATGTAGTTTCATATGTATTATTTATTAATCGTCATATCCCTGATAAAAAATCAAAAACATACTCGTATAAGCATTAATCATCGATCATTTGGTAAGAGCCATTTAAATCAAAGAAAAGTATTTTCTACGTAATTTTAGCTGTAGTTTTGAGATATTTTCTAGCCAACATAAGTAGTGCCGTTAGGGTGATTGTATCGGACGTGTTCGCCTCTCCCAGAATGTTTAGACGGGGTGGCGGGGTGTGTCCCGTCACCGGAATGACTTGAATAAAGCGTCAGAGCAGTACGGCGGTGGGAAAGGGATGGGATTATCAACACAGCGCGGTAGGTCCGCGCGTCGTAGACTACCTCAAGTAGCCTGCGAAAACCAGTTTGAGTTGGTTAGCCTTCGATCGCCCGCCTGACAAGACCTCTCTCCACCGCCCGCTCGACTTCCCATCTACTCGCCTTCTTTTCTTCTGACCACCGCTTTACCTTGGACTTCCATCGGACTACTGCCTCACTGGACCCAGACCAAGAATCGTCACACGGACAAGGCCCGCAGAATTACAAAAGTCGTGAATAAGGGTATTGTCGTTAGTACCGTTCCTCCTTGCAGACGGAACGGTAGGTCGTGCTTTCTCCCCTCCCAGCTCTCTTCGCAGATCGGGATCAGCCGCCCCATACAGTTCGTTTGTGTGCCATTACGTCTAGTACAGTGATATTTCATTATAATTACATACAAACAAAAAATATAACACACATCACGATGGGAGAATTATAATTTAGCTATTACCACTGTAAATTAATATCGCCTTTCATTAAGTTTTAATAATAAAATAAAGTATTAATATTCGAAATCGTTATCTAGCTATTTCGCATATGCAAAATGACTGTCACGCGAAACAACAATAAAAGTTATTTAATATTTAATTATGAAAAGCAATATAATATATAGTAAATTAAACACAAAGTAATTATTTAAATGTAAACGATACAACGGCCCGCAGTCTCATCATTCCCTAACACTGCACGAAGTGTCGGTTACTTCCTACAAATTGCGGTATTGTAGTCGTTGTTTGCAGGTTAACGATGTTATTTGTGATGGATAAATGCCACGTTCATGACCCTTCTTTATGATGAGACGTGGGTAACTTAGGTGTCTTTAATTGCGAAGTAAATAACAATAGCCATTAAAACTAAATAAGGAATAGAACCTATATATATTTACAAAAGTAACGACTCTCAGCTCTGTTCTCCCACTATACATATACATGGGTGGCCTTGACGAAGAAAACCATAATAATATGTATATACGATTGCGCAAAATCTATAAAATAAACAATACAGGTCCCTACAGATAAGTATAATCGAGACAGATTAATAATTTGATGATGTCTCGAAATAATCGTAAAAAAATGTTTTGCCTCCCATATGGGTATATACGAGTATATATATATATCGAAATGTGTATCTCGATCATTTCCCAGGCTATACTAAAAAACAATGATATATATATATATATATATACGTGCTCCATGAATAATTAGTATGGTCATAGTTCAATAATTAAACTGCTCCACTAACGTCAATCAGCCAACTTTAATTACGTATCAACAATGCAAAAGTTTTCCTCTATTTCAATTACAAATGAATTAAAATAATAATTAATGTATCGTAGTGCGGACAATAATTTAAAACTGCCGATTCAAAGTCCACAAAGATCAGAACGTTTCATGCTCTGTTATCGCGATTTCAGCGTGATATTTTTCTTTCACAATTTCCTAGCTAAAATAAAACCCCGATAGACAAAAACGCTCTTTGCTCGAGTGAACTTCAGACTACCTTTGAAGAAGTCGAAGGGAAAATAAAATCCTGTAATGGTGTATGAACGCAGATTCCAAATAGCAGCGAAGGATAACTCCTCACAAGAAAAACAAACAGGCAATAGATATTCGGTCCACGCGAAAGGGAAAGCTGGGAGGCTGCTACGGAGAACCAATGACGGACAGGCTTTTATTTTCGATTTTTACAAAACTAAAAGTAAAGTTGAAAAATGTGTAAAAACGGATATAATTCGAACTACCTAAAAAAAAGTGTAGCCAACAATCTGGCAACCTAAATAAACTGCCTATTCGTCAGTTTGCTCCATACCAATAGTTGGAATTTGTAAAATACTTCGCAGAATAAAGGGAAAACCTTTTTGATCTCTAAAAATGGTAAAATGGGATAAAGGTCACAGCACGCCACTGGGAAAATCAATAAAAAAATAAACTAAGTTACTCGGGTTCGGATACCGAGCCCCTAATTCGTTTAGGGAAAATGATTTAAAACTTAAAAAGTCGGTGACATGTGGCCATTGGCCTCCTGAATTATTTATAAAACAACAGTACCCTCTCGGCCAATCAAAACTTCCAATCTCTAAGTTGATTTTAGTCACAAATTTATTCAACATACTGTTGTCATACGAAGTTCGAGAAACTCTAAAAAGCCTACATTGTTAGGATAAAGAAAATAATAAATAATTGCCAGAGGGCGCCGGATGACATCAAAGTCATGTTTGTCAGTCTAATCCATCGCATTGTACCAAATTTAATATTTACTTATTTTCATATATTACGTTGAAATGTATACTATACTATGTTGAAAAGTTAATTATTTACTACTGTTTTTATATGGTCTTTATAAATTATAATTCGTGTACGGACGACAGAATATATGCATATTCGATTTCTTTTATCTCGGTTTTATTTTATTATCGGTGATAATGCATAATATTTGCAAAACACTGATTATTTACATAATTTCGTAATTCTTAAAAATTGTTATTAATGCTTTTGTATACTTACCTAATTATTAATACACTTTTGTATTTTTTCTTTAAATTGTTATGCATGTATCTGTATACTTATCTAATTATAAGTATATTTTGTATTTTTTCTTTAAACTGTTATTCATGTATCTGCATACTTGTCTAATTATTAATATACTTTTGTATTTTTTCTTTAAATTGTTATTTATGTATCTGTATACTTATCTAATTATTAATAGACTTTTGTATTTTTTCTTTAAATTGTTATTCATGTATCTGTATACTTATCTAATTATTAATACACTTTTGTATTTTTTCTTTAAATTGTTATGCATGTATCTGTATACTTATCTAATTATAAGTATATTTTGTATTTTTTCTTTAAACTGTTATTCATGTATCTGCATACTTGTCTAATTATTAATATACTTTTGTATTTTTTCTTTAAATTGTTATTCATGTATCTGTATACTTATCTAATTATTAATAGACTTTTGTATTTTTTCTTTAAATTGTTATTCATGTATCTGTATACTTATCTAATTATTAATAGACTTTTGAATTTTTTCTTTAAATTGTTATGCATGTATCTGTATACTTATCTAATCATTAGTATATTTTGGTTTACTTTAATCTGTACAATGTTCTGCTGTCCTAGACAATTAAAATGATTTGCAACCACTTAGGTTTTGACTTTTGATTGAACGGACACGCTCAAGCGATCAGTTCAAAACAAAACTCAAGACATAAGGCCTCTGAAGATGGACAATGTGATTTGTCCGAAACGTCAGGAGTTAAAAAGTCCTTCTAAGGACTACATTACGCGGGTAAACCGAGAAAATTATTCTACATTATATATATTGCACAAAATCGTATATACAGAAATCTGTTGTTCATGTGGCATATGTAGCAAATACTAAAAATTAAACAAATTATCGATCACAATCAATGGCGGTTAAGGGCAGCTAAAATGACTGTCGAGCAGTATCAAATAAATATAGCATTAACATATTTTAGAGATAAATACAACAAAGTGATTAAATCGTGGAATGAAGAACATAACAAGCAGATTTTTCATGAAACCATCACAAGTAAAGATCATTCATCAATTATTAATGATTTTAACTCAGATTGTATTGTACACAGATCTTAACGCCGGTCGAGCAGGTACCTAACCTAAATTTGTAAGGGTCATTATTTATTTAATCTAATTTGTTTTGTTGAATGAGAGGAGCTCATGTTTTCCTGGGATATTATTAGAAAGCGCCCGGTTCTGTCAAATATTTCACGTCGCTACCTCTCCCTCCACCTCGCCGCGCTCCCCGCTCGGTAAGGGATGGCGACACTGGCGTGACGTCAAGCAGTCCGCCCGAGGGAAGAGCGTGACGTCGGCAGCCCGCGATCAATGAACATTCTCACTACACAACCTACTAAAAGCTCGCCGACTTTACTAAATCGACTTATAAAACACGAAAATAAGTAAAAAGTTACAAAGGAGTGCTCGCTTCATGGAGCACGAATCGTAATGATATTATACCATTTTGATACTGTACGCTCGCCCGAGGCGAGACCAATGAAAACGTCTGTATTTGCATAGCGTATAAAAATAATAAAACGACCCGGAGAATACAAGTATAACAATCTATATTTAAATAAATTCTTTGTGGTACATTCAGCGCAAAGTAAGAAGCATTTTTATCACATACATACGTTAATCGATTGGCCGTTTATTTGAAAGAAAAAAAATCGCAAATAAAGCACACGAACAAGAGAGAAAAACATAATATAGTCATATACATCCGCCACCCTCAACCCGAATAATATTGTGTTTTTTTTAAATTTTTTTTTTTATCGAGGGTCTAAACACGAAAATGAGAAAAATAATTATAACGATAATTTAAACCTATTGCGTGACTAGGGCGAAAACGAAAAGGGGTTGGCGAAAATTAAAAATAATTCAGTCATGAACCTATCAAGTAGTCTGCCTAGGGGAGACAAACGTAAAGAGAGAATAAATATTTTTGTTGGTTCAAGTGCTAAAATAATTCGTTCCAAAAACAATTCCCAATTACCCAAAATAAATATATTTTAAGCTTACTTACTAAAAAAAAGTTTCTTAGTCGCGCGATTATAACTTTTTAGAATAAATATGCGAGATTATGCTAACTAACTAACCATCACGCCGTTTCTCCGCAGGGGTAGGCAGAGAGGACGGACCGCCAAACAACTCGATCTTGGCACACTTCTTGCTTCATTCACATTCATACAACGCCTCATACATTCTCATCTGTTATTCCGACTTCTGACATGGCCCGACTCGAGTATTTGATTCACTTGATCGTGCCATGTCTTCCTCGGGCGTCCCCGGCTTCTTCTTCCATCCACATTCGCGTCATATATTCTCCTTACACTCCTTTCTTCTCAGATTATGCTCTGACAGAGAAGTTGAAGTTAATCATGGCGGGTGATATTGGCCAGAAAAACTCGTATAAAATAAAATCCAATATGTTTCCTTTTTTAACTTGTATTAATACCCATCGCATGGTAGAAAATTCTCGCTCTCTTTGCGTCGTAGAAGATATAGGTCGACAATTTATACGGTAAGCGTAGACACTACGGCGTAGAACCGGCGTGTGGCGGAGAAATGAGATTTACGCTAAGCAGCTTTCTTTAAAATTGTATTATTTTTAGCAGATTTTCGCAATTTAAAAGAGATCTGTATTTTTTTGACATCTTCGATTATTGATAGATACATGGAATATGAATATTTTGAAGATGATGATCCAAATGTTTATAATAGATAGTTGATAAAGCCTACAAGTAATGTTTGTATAGCGCCCTTGTTTCACAAGAACTACGATATACAAATTATCCAATTATTATTGATAAACAATATATATATATTCAAGGACGTACTTTAGCATAAAAAAAACAAACAACCATTATCATAACAAGTTTTATCTCAAAGTAACACAAGGTATTGAATTTAATTCGTTGACGAATACATTTTCTAATCTATTTCATAAAATTATTAATTTTTTGTCAGTAAATAATACAATTGCTAAATGTGTTACTTTGCATGAATAAAAGCAAATTGTTTTTGTAATATGTGTTTTACTTAATAACTCAAATATTTCAAGTAACTGTGGTCTACGTACATATACTGAGGCCGTTTGTCGCACTGTCTCCGCGCTGTGTCAATATGACAGCGAGAAACCGGAGCCTAACCGCCCTTTACATTAGTAACCGCTGGTGAAAACTTAAGGCTATAAAGTGCCCGGGAGAGACGATGTTCCGATTCGATTAACTCGCGAGCTCTAACTACGTAACGCCATCAAACCCGCCCCTCGGCCGCACGAGGCGAGGCTCGCGGGCCCAACTTCAACTGTACATCGTTTCCTGTGATGATACGGTTTAGTAATTACCCCCGAAATGTGCAAACACTCAACTTCCTGATGAAAAGCCACGCTTCCCCTCCAACCTTTGAAGCCTAACGATACGATGGGATTCAAGTTCATTAAATTATTCGTTATTTTGGTCGCCCCTAAAGCAATACTAACAAAGACTATTCCATTCGGGATATAAATAATCCTTCAGAGTAAAAAAATACGGTTCGGACAGAGAATTTAAGATGTCCCATCTCCATCATAAGAAAACAAAGGATATTGTGTGAGAAGAATATTTAAAACCCGAGGATATAGATAAAAGGGATAACAAAGTCCCAAAAAAGACAAAAGAATGTCTCGTGACCCAGATCCCTCGATACTTAAGCCTTAGCAATATCCCCTCATTGAACATGTCCGAAAATCCTTCAAATTTATCTCGAACACTATCTAATAGTCTCGGGGGAACTACGGAACTCTGGCGGGAGGTGGGAGAAACACGTAACACGTAACACGTAACATGTAACATTGATAAATTCGCAAAAAGTCATATAAAAATCCATTAGTTTAAAAAAAGTTAAGTTATAGCGAAAATGGAATATAACTTTTGGTGTGACTTGCTCAAGTTAGTCCATGAAACTGGGCAAAAATAAAACTTACACAGTAGCATATTTTCAGGCAGTTTTAGCCGGGTTTTATTGCCAAGCACTAAATTATTATCTCGGCGCAAGTCGTCCCGGATTAATCTTTTTATCGAATTTACTTTCCTTACCTCGAAGGAATCAAAATCGAATCTGAAATATAAAGAAAGATACGGAGTGCCATATAAAATATGACTCTAGCTAAATAGTTTAATATACACATTCAGCAATACATTCATATTCGATCAAGTAAATTACTGACGGCCTCCATGGTCGAGGGGTAAGGCTCTAGACTACGAATCCGAAGGTCGCGGGTTCAAATCCCGGCGTGCGCAACTAAATTTTATTTTATTAATTTGTGCTGTTTCACAATTAATTAATTTAAAAAATAATGTATAGTATATTTGCGCACGTTCCAGAGTGGAAGATACTCTCAGTATCGCCCTAGTGAAAGACCACCATTCAGAATTGAAACGTTGCTTGAAATGGCTTTTAGCCGTGTTTGGTGACCAGATCTGAATAGCCAGGCATTTCCCCACCTTCCTCTTCCCCTTCTTCTTCTCCCCTGTACCTTCAGCCTTTTCAACATTTCCCAATTGGGGATGCCATAGTCTCACTGGCTCCAGACGGTTGGTAGCAGTTGAGACTCTTGTGCGGTATTCATGTAAAAAAAAAAAACTTTGTTATACCGAGATACCATCCGCGAAAATACACAAACATTTTGTAGATGTTGTACATAGAAGGTGGTAGGATGCGGATTCGGATGTGGATAGTGGTTAGTGACCGATATCATCCCATCTTTATTGTTGAGCTCAGTAATTGGAGAGTATCGGGAGCGATACCCCACGGAGCGCGGACTCCAAGGGATTGTACTCGGAGCAGTTAGTGCAGTATGTTTTTTGTACGTACATTATGTTATAGTATGGTCCGGTACAGTACCATAACTGAAGGGTGTAGTGACGCCACAACGGTCGAATATAATAAACCGACGCCGTAAAAGGGCACACAATTAAAACTTTTACACAAACGCGGCGGGGAATTCTGGTTTTATTAATTACGTTTACGAAAAACCCCACACAGCAAGGTAATGAGCAAAGTGAATAAAACAAGCTGGAATAATTATAACTTCAAATTATTATTCATTTATGGAAAATGGCTCAAATTGAACATAGAAACAGAAACCTGACAACCTTTTCAATGGGCAAAGTTTTATTTTTTTTTATATTTAATGTAAATCAAATTTAATAATGTTATTATTAAGTTGTGCAAGTATTTTTAGTTTTTATTATTGTGACAGCTGTTCAAGGCCATTTTCAAACTGCTTGAAATTGCTTTTCAAACAGTTTGAAAATGGCCTTGAACGCCGAAACAGCTGTCACAATAATAACAACTAAAAATACTTGCAGAACTTAATAACGTTATTAAGTTTGATTTATATTATTTAAAAAAAAATAGTTCTAAGATTATTACAAAAACAATTATTAAAGATTTATTTGATTTCTCGAACTTTAAAAAAAATTATATAACGTTTTTAAAATTGGTGATGTAAAAGGAAGAACCATAATATAAGTAGCGTCCAAAATAAGGTATCAACATAAATCTTGTCCACAAGTAAAGAATATTGTTAGGCGCCCTCCTTTCCAGTTTTCGTGAATTTTACGAGCTTTCCGCAGAGCCATGTAAGAATATCGTGTTGCATATTGATACCAAATACCCAAGAAAATTAAATATAAAATTAATAATACGCATTAGAAAAGCACGCACGCAAAAAGATTAGTCGCGACCGCGATTTGAATGCCGTCGGGATCTACACTACAACTGGCCGGTTTTGATGTTTTAATTATTAACCGTCAACTGTCAGTAAGGTTGGTACCTACTAGAGATTATTATGGCATTTATTGTCCCGATTAAAAATGTTTTATTTTTACCTTTCGAGAAGCATTTTCGCCCAAAGCGAAATACGCGACGCGTTAATACGGACACACACACCCCTGTCAACAAAGCACTCGAATCCCGTTGAAAAACGGTTTATTAGATTTTTAAATACATACTGTATTCTGTACTGTATAGATGGTTTGGGCATGTAGAGCGAATGAACGAAGAAAGGAGTGTAAGGAGAATATATGACGCGAATGTGAATGGAAGAAGAAGCCGGGGACGCCGAGGAAGACATGGCACGATCAAGTGAATCAAATACTCGAGTCGGGCCATGTCAGAAGTCGGAATAACAGAAGAGAATGTATGAGGCGTTGTATGAATGTGAATGAAGCAAGAAGTGTATACCCCTCCCTATAATTTAAACGTTAGAGAGGACAATCAAAAAAGTTAATATTGAACTTATGGGCTAAATCACCAGAACTAAATCGACACCTCATTGATGATATTGGGAGGTGGGTTAGAGAGGGGGGTGTAGAAAGGGATTTATGCAGGTCTTGGAAAAGTTCGGATTAAATGAGGGAGGAAAGATGGACCCATTTACATAAAAACCACTAAAAAAAACGATCCTTTCTCTTGCAGCCGATATCAACTTTGAACGGGTGTCCGGTCTTGTTCGCTGGGTTTCCCGCAGATGGAAAACAGTGCCCAAAGGCGACGATGCTAGTTCCTCAGAACAGGTTCCATTGAAATACCTGTAAAACTGGCTACCACTACCTACATTTTTTCCGGGTATTAGAGATGGACACGGAAGTGATGACGACTGATTGTTAACTCTCGCACAAAGTCAATCAGATCGCAGCCCAAAGATAGCCCCCAAAATCAACCTCCGGATGCATCAACCAAATATATCTGATAATTTTTCAATAGATTGGTATTCACTTTGTGGCCTCGTTATTAATAAATAAATAGAAAAATACTTTGTATTCACCACTTTATTAATATACACTGATATCAACATGTTTCGAAAGCGACGCTTTCTTCATCAGGAATATATAGAAACATGTTGATATCTGTGTCTATTAATAAAGTGGTGAATACAAAGTAATTTTTTTAATTAATTTATAAATATATCTTAGGTCTTTTATAGGGTTAGCAGCTGTTTGCTATTGTAGAATCTGCTAGCCTTTATATTATACAGAACTACTGTAACTATGATTAGATATTTAATTGTAACGATTTTATAGAGTTAGTAGCTGTTTGCTATTGTAGAATCTGATAGCCTTTATATTATACAGAACTACTGTAACTATGATTAGATATTTAATTATAACGATTTTAAAGTGTTTATTGTATAAAATGACAGTATGCAGTAGGCATGACATGTTTAACATTGTACATGGTATAAATTACATAAATATCTTATTTCCGGAGTCATTAATTTTTCAAATACAGGTATTCTTGTCAAAGCGCTGTCTCCCAAACCTGACAAGTAAATTTGAATAAAACATGCGGGATTTTTTCTCGCATTTCGCTTATTAGAAATATCGTCTTAACATTTCATTGGGAATCATGCCGCCCACGCGTTCCTCCCGCCCGACTTGACACCTTGTCAGGGAGGAGAAGAAGAAGACGAGTGTGGCGGTGGAGAAGGAGGGAGATGATGTGGAAAGAAGTGGTGAATAGAGAAGAAACCACAAAAGGTAGGGCGGGACGCTCCACCCCTGTTGCTGTGAGGGAACGCAAAACTCGCGTCGTAAAGTGTAATCGATATTATAATAATATAGGAAAAGGAAACCTCGTCAGCAAATGCTTTACTACCGTGTAATCGGTTATTAACCGCAGTTTTACCTTAGCCATGACGATCACGATCATCCTAAAATTAAATTTATTAAAACTACTAAAACTATTAGTTTCTAAAAGAGGTAATCAGTTGTGAAATGACCATCCCCGAATCGTGTAAACCGGATCCCAATCCCATCATAATAATTTATTTTTATAAGCAAATACGGTTTTACAGTACTTCTGGGTTTAGTTATTTTTACGCGTGACAGCTGTCTCACATTCCGAAGGCTTTGTTAAAGTGTCATTATCATTATCGGATAGTTTTACAATGCATTCGAAGGCGAGACAGCTGTCACGCGTGAAATAACTATACTTATCAGAAAACCGTTAATAAATTTATTACATGATTTTTTTATTGAATTTTACAAAAATAACTTTATGCATATTTTAAATCATTATCAAATTGTGTTTATTTGAAAATTTCAACATTAATTACCTTTTATGGGTATAACATAAATGTGTACTACATTCAGAAAGTATAATCTTTAATACGAATAATTAATTAAGACCGTTTGGGCCGCAGGCACGAATTCTGCATAAGACAGTTTGGGCCGCAGGCACGAATTCCGCATAAGACAGTTTGGGCCGCAGGCACGAATTCCGGATAAGACAGTTTGGGCCGCAGGCACGAATTCCGGATAAGACAGTTTGGGCTGCAGACACGAATTCCGCATAAGACAGTTTGGGCCGCAGGCATGAATTCCGCACAAATGATAAAAACGAAAAACGAAAACCGAAAATGAAAGCGAAAAAACAAATATAGAAAATTAAATGATGGGTTAACGATTGTGCTTCACATATTTTCTTTCAGGAAGTGTTTTTTTAGAAAAGACGGTAATGGAATTCTATCATATCATAGTCGCACGAGGACGAGCACCTGAGAATCATACCAATTCGGACACACACTGTCGGTGCTAGGGGCAAAGGAGGGTCCCTGCGGCAAGCCGGCAATACGATCCCGCCTATAATAACCAAATATCCGGAAATATAAAAAGAAAATCGTTCGGGAGCGGTGACAACGTGCGCGCGTTGGTAAAAGAAAAGCGCACAGAGACGGTCAACATCAAATGTTTAGATACTTGAATTTACGTTGTTGATGCGATTGACATTTGCCAATTGATCGTTTACAGAGGCAATTAAATTGATTGAAAATTGTGACTTCTCATTGACGGGGGAATGATGAGTATTTTAATTCAGCGCATTGACAAGGTGCCATTAGCTCCATCTAGATTTTGCTAGGCGCGCGACGCATGACCTAGAAAAATGCGAGCAAGTATCAAGCAACAGTTGAATATTGAACAATGAACAAAATTGATTTCGTATTGCCCTTATGACAGCTAAAAAAAATCTCTGTTGGTTTGGAACTGCCTCGAACAATATGAACACGACGCGTGGATAGGAATATTGACGCAGCGTATTGATCGTTTCGCTGTACGATTGACAATCGTTCGTTCAGTTGCATGTCAGGCGGCAAACATGGCGGACCTATTGAGCCCCTCGGAATTTGGTTACATCGCGGAATGATATTTTGATTCACTTATAATTGCATTATTTAGCGATTGTCCAGAGTTATGGAAAGTGAAATCAAAAAATTATCGCTGTATTCGTACAAATTAGTACTGTTTCTGAAGACGTTCACAAATCAACTGAGGCGAAAATATTGACGGGTCGAATGATGTTCCGTCAATTGTGTAAACTCACTGACCGTCTTCGGGGCTCTTAACAGATCTGCGCGAGAAACCGGCGTAATAAATTATGACGCGCAGTTAAAGGTTTATGCGTCATAAAAGCTTTAGACTTTATTAAACTTTATCATAGTTTTATCGTTGTTGGGTTTTTCAGTTCATTTTGTTATGGTTTTCATTTTCAAAGTAAAATTAACGAAGAATACATATTTCAATTACCTAACCATCACCCCATTTCTCTGCAGGGATAGGCAGAGACTGGACCACCACAGAATTCAGGCTAATATTTTTACTTAATTAATATTCATTAAAACTTTGTAATAATCTCTTTCTTGCATTGCAGGGAAGTCGCCGATTAGGTCTTCAATTCACTTGCGCGTCATAATGTATTCTCCTGACACTCTATTCTTTCTTTGTCTATTTGTTCTAAATGTTCAAAACATCTAATAATAATACAAATCACCGATATTTGACTTCAATATAAACCTAATCGTCCCTTTCTTCACCTAGTTCATTACGCTTAAATCTATCCTAGGATTCTATTTGAATCACCACATTGCTAATACAGACGTCCATAGTTTCACCACACATGCCATATACATAGTACGTAATGAATCTTTGTACCATGTATAGATAGGATTCTATTTGAATCACCACATTGCTAATAGAGTCGTCCATAGTTTCACCACACATACCAATATACATATTACGTAATGAATCTTTGTACCATGTATAGGTAGGATTCTATTTGAATCACCACATTGCTAATACAGACGTCCATAGTTTCACCACACATGCCATATACATAGTACGTAATGAATCTTTGTACCATGTATAGATAGGATTCTATTTGAATCACCACATTGCTAATACAGTCGTCCATAGTTTCACCACACATACCAATATACATATTACGTAATGAATCTTTGTACCATGTATAGGTAGGATTCTATTTGAATCACCACATTGCTAATACAGTCGTCCATAGTTTCACCACACATGCCATATACATAGTACGTAATGAATCTTTGTACCATGTATAGATAGGATTCTATTTGAATCACCACATTGCTAATACAGTCGTCCATAGTTTCACCACACATACCAATATACATATTACGTAATGAATCTTTGTACCATGTATAGGTAGGATTCTATTTGAATCACCACATTGCTAATACAGCCGTCCATAGTTTCACCACACATACCAATATACATATTACGTAATGAATCTTTGTACCATGTATAGGTAGGATTCTATTTGAATCACCACATTGCTAATACAGTCGTCCATAGTTTCACCACACATACCAATATACATATTACGTAATGAATCTTTGTACCATGTATAGGTAGGATTCTATTTGAATCACCACATTGCTAATACAGCCGTCCATAGTTTCACCACACATACCAATATACATATTACGTAATGAATCTTTGTACCATGTATAGGTAGGATTCTATTTGAATCACCACATTGCTAATACAGCCGTCCATAGTTTCACCACACATGCCAATATACATGTATGTGTATGTATAAAATATATACTAAAAAAATTCATCAAGATAATTTTAAAAAGTGATATTAGTAATCATGAAACGACATTATTATTCTAGTAATCGTCAGTAGATGGATATTTCCCACGTAAACGTAATCTTGTAGCGATGTTCGTGGAAATCCACGAATCATGCGGCCCTAAACACAAAATTGGCGATTCCATTTCATAACCTGAAAACGTGCTAACATTTCCCCATGAATCCTGCCTTGAGAAGAAAATGTCGATTTAACCAAATTGTAAGTCCAACTATAATCTATAATAAATATCTTCATTGAGATACTTTCAGATATTGAATCGAAATAAATCGGAGGTTTTTTGCCGGCCCGGCATCAAAACACTGGCCAAATGCCTTCGATTCAATGCTGAGCCTCTGGGGCTTTACAACACCACCAACAGAACAGTAATGGCACTAAGTTAAAATGATGATACTCTCAGAGATATGTATATTCGTGGTCCGTATACATTTTTCACCTTTTTACTTGCGGGGTAGTTTTGCTAGTGGACGTAAGCGAGCCCCGCGTCGCTATAATGCGCACGCGGAACAATACGTATCGATCGGAACGCGCCGCGACGCCAGCGCCGCCGGTAGGAAGTAGAAGCTGCCGCCGCATTGACAAGCCGGCTAGGAACTTCCCGCCAAACTTCAAACCAGCCCAGCCAACCGACGAACCTCCCAGTCTGTCATCCGATTATTATGCGAGAGCGGTTGTACAGAGAATTCGCTGAATTGCAATGTGGCAATGTATTACAAAATATATCGTACAACCGCCTATTTGTATCGTATTCAACAATAATTGAATGAACCAGAGTTTGGTTACATTATTTACGGTACTATGCGACAAAACCACAAAGGTTTTTGTAAAACATAATACGGAACCGCTACAATATAACAAATAATAAATTCTAATAACCAAACTTCATAAATTGATAAACCTGGTGAGAATTTTACTTTATTATAATTCACACCTTAACAATAGTCATTCTTTGTCTAAAACGACAGCAAAACATTTCAATAAATTAATAACGATTAAGCTACGTGATACAGATACAGACCTGGTATTTAAGTTGTTATGAGAGATATTTACGTTCGTCGAGTTGATCTATGCTAGAAACCCTGGCAAGATAAGCCGTCTGATGACATTGCTGAGTATACTGAAATATCAGGCCATGCTGTACAATATTTATTACACAAAGGGGTATAATTATATAGTACATAAAATAATAATTAGAGTGTAAAAGAAATAAGTAGTTATATTATAAGTAAGTAGTTACAGCGTAAGGAATAACAGTTTTACCTGTGGTTGCATTATAACTGCAGGTTGTACAAAAGAGTATAAGTAAAACAAGTGGTTTACTGCATAATATTTTTTTTGATTTATTTATTTTAGTTATTTGTACATTTAAGTTTACAAAATAACCAATTATAACTCTTATACTATAACATATATATATACAAATAACTAAAATAAATCAATCAATATATATATAGATACTATTACAAGTACATATAGATAATGATAATTTAAAAACTAATGGATTTTTCTTGCTTAACTTAATGTGCTTTTACAATCTATTTTAAATTTATTGATTGGTGCAATTTTGATTGGGTCCGGCATAGCATTATAAATTTATAAAATATACTATTTTACGTATTGGCTTTGTTCTTTTCGATAGCCTAATTTCCTTACACGTTCTTGTATTATGTCTGTCAATGTCCATGTTGTAAATAATTGTGCGGAGAAATGTATTGGTAACAAGTTGTTTCTGATTTTATGTATAAAAATCAATACGTTCAATGTCAGCATTTGTTTTACTGTTAGCCAATTTAATTTAATATCTATTTCGCTTTAATGTTATTCTCATTGCTCTATTTTGGAAAATTTGTAATTGGTTCTGTTCTCTGTCGTTACACAAGAAAAGTATCGTTGAGCAGTAGTTAAAATGTGGAGCAACAATAGAGTTGTAAATTGTAAGTGTCGTCTTTCTGGACATTTTTGGAGGTATTCTTCCCAAAAAATAAATCTTCCCAATTTTCGTTTTGATATATTATTAAATATATGTTTATTAAAATTACGTTTTGTATCTAATAAAACTCCTAAGTATTTCATATCATTTACATTTTCAATAACTTCACCATTGATTTTTATTTTGCTTTCGCTGCATGTCTTCTTATGTCCAATTATCATATATTTTAACTTTTATGTGTTAATAATTAT
This sequence comes from Halesus radiatus, assembly GCA_022606495.2. NCBI lineage: Eukaryota > Metazoa > Arthropoda > Insecta > Trichoptera > Limnephilidae > Halesus > Halesus radiatus. The sequence continues at coordinate 114,453 of JAHDVE020011699.1, forward strand.
TCTTAAATTTGTCAGGACATTATTCATCTTGTATGTCTCCATCATTGTATATGTTTATTTTTCTTCATCTATTTTTTTGTCTGAATCAGGCGATAAGTCCTCCTCATGTTGATTTGGGGATCTTGGGGTCAACCATGATGTTGTGAATGGGTCCGAATTTTTTGTTTTAGGGGTTTTATTGCCTTTCCCAGATTATTCTAAATTACTTTGTATTTTATGTACCTCTTGCCATCTATTGATATGAGTATATATACATATATTTTTTTAATGTATGTACTCATTGCCATCTGTTGTCTAGTAGCATAAAGCATTTATTCGTTTTCGATAAATGTTTGTATTTACTACCATCTATTGACAAATAGCGGTAACTGGGTATGTAGGTAGGGTTTTCAATTTGTCAAAAAAATACAGTGATTTGATTTTTAAAATTAGTTTTTCTTGTTAATGAAGATCACTCACAGACAAAGTATTTGCTTCAACACCACTGCAATACTGTGATGCTACTTTTCCACATAGTTTATGTTGATAAAAGCGTATTTTTAGCACTTAATTTCACTGTTTTACAAGGAACAAAATGCTACTTGACATCTGTCAACAAGTTCATCTAATAATGTAACAATATAATAAATATATAATAACAAAAGTTTTAAAAATGTAAGAAGGTAGAGACTATGCAAGTAGCTAGTTACGGCGCAATGGGTGGGTAATAGGCTTATAATTATTAAAACGTTGTAAAGCGTGTTTATAATACAGCAAACCTTTGTTACGCCCGATTAGGTGTTTCATAGAAACATAACAAAAATATCTAATTAATAATTTCTTCAAACGATTGGTATTCACTTTGTGGCGTCATTATTAATTAATTAATTAAAAAATATACTTTGTTTACACCACTTTATAAATATACATAAACATGTTTACCGTTACAACAGTGTGTCTAGGCTAAAAATCAATTTTATTGAATATTAATTAATTAAAAAGTATACTTTGTTTACACCACTTTATAAATATACATAAACATGTTTACCGTTACAACAGTGTGTCTAGGCTAAAAATCAATTTTATTGAATATTAATTAATTAAAAAGTATACTTTGTTTACACCACTTTATAAATATACATAAACATGTTTACCGTTACAACAGTGTGTCTAGGCTAAAAATCAATTTTATTGAATATTAATTAATTAAAAAGTATACTTTGTTTACACCACTTTATAAATATACATAAACATCTATATGTTTCGACAGCAAAAAGCTGCCGAAAAAAGGGGAAAGCAAAAAAAACTGTTTCTCTATGTGATATAGATTTACCAGCTTCCACCTTGTACCACTAGTTTCCGGACACCGTATATATTTTTGCCTCACTCGTGCCTTAGCTTAAAAACTAACTAATGCATAAGGTGCTCCGTCGAATGGTCAAACAGTGAAATTGTATTATTAGTTATTACCGTGAAAATAAGAAAGCGTCAATACGTTGGTCACCCAACTGAAAATCCAGAGAAAGATTGAGGGTGAAGTAGAAAAAGACTCCGAGCCTCGTGATTTCGGCGCTGGCGTAACTGGAACGAGTGCAGTTCTGCTGAATTGTTCCGAGATGCAGTCAGCAGGGTGTAATATCGTCGCTGCATTTATAATATAGCTTATGTGCCGTTTCGTACATTCTGAGATGATCAGATATTTTATACTTAATAATACTAAACATTCTTCTTATTGTGGTGCCCTTTCATATCAGAAGTTGACCATCATATCCAAGGCATATCCTCGCTGCATTTATAATATAGCTTATGTGACGTTTCGTACATTCTGAGATGATCGAGAAAAACTGCTTTAAAAAATAATAGCAGACTAGATTTGAAAAAATATTTTTTATAATTATTAGGCAAGCTTTCCAGCTTAACAAATTTATTATTTTTAGCAAATCTAGTCCTTGCACTTATTTTTTAAAACAGTTTTTCTCGATCATCTCAGAATGTACGAAACGTCACATAAGCTATATTATAAATGCAGCGAGGATATGCCTTGGATATGATGGTCAACTTCTGATGTGAAAGGGCACCACAATAAGAAGAATGTTTAGTATTATTAAGTATAAAATATCTGACATTTCATAAATTGCATTACAACGTTTTTTAGTTTTATATCAAACTAAAAAAAAAATGTTTCTGCCAATAAGAACAAGGAGACGACAGGAGAATACGCTGGCATACACTTCTGTGAATATTATGTACTCGTTTATCTACCACCTAGCACACAGTAGCGGTTACCTCCGAAGTGTGTTTGTGCAGTGAACTCCCATAAAAAATTTAAAGATAATAAAACAACAATAAAAAACACATAAATTTGTTGTAGGCCACTTTTATATTATTAAAACTCTACCGGTTTCGGAAACACCCTTCCTTCATCAGGAGAATATTAAAACTAACTTATGATATAGAATATTGACAAGACATATAAATTTTAGGTGTTGGAGTAGGGGGTAAGCAAATGGGTAAGGGTAATTGTAGGATTTCAATAAATCGCTCTGTTCTTCCCGGACAATTGCCCCTACCTCCAACACCTAAAATTTATATCTTGTCAATATTATATCATAAGTTAGTTATAATTTTCTACTGACGAAGGAAGGGTGCTTCCGAAACCGGTAGTTTTAATAATATAAAAGTGGTCTACAACAAATTTATGTGTTTTTTATTGTAAATTATGGCGAGCCACAAAGTTAATGCTTTTTACAAATATATAATAAAACAAACTTATATTATAATGTAACCACACTTTAAACAGCGCGCTAACAAATACGGTGCTAAAGAAAATCCACCCGTCCGTGTTAATACTTCCCGAGAGCGAGTCCGAAATAAATCCCATAATAATAATAGGATGATTGGTATAACGCCGTTTTCATATGTGCAATATGAATTCAGCGCCTATGAAACTTTCTGTTCGAAGAAATAGTTCATGCAAAAACTTACGCAGGTCGCTTCTGCGGCAAACCGTAAGAATTTGTTAGCTGCCTGGGTGCGCAGCGACCATGAGATTCGTTACACCAAAATCGTGAAGAATAGTATTTTGCAAGAATTAATAGATATTTTTCTGTGACTATCGTGTTTTAAATTGTTAACATAGGTTAATTGCTTAAAATTTTACTTTTTTATATAAAATAATAAGTTTCTTGCGTAAATTGTGATTTTCGCATTCAAAACTATTTTTTATAACCTACGATATTATATTCGTTAGTCACAGACGCTATAGTGAATTATTAAATTATATTTTGTTGCCAGGTAGCTAATCTCGGGTACAGTGTTATGATGAAATTCCTTTAGATCTAGGGAAAAAATATATAATAATTATGAAAAGGGCCAACATAGGATTTACGGATGAGGGAATTTTTGCTCATTTTTTTAAACTCCAATTGAACTCCCAATATGATATTTCACGAGCCGCCACTGCTAGCATACATTAGTATACTATACCGCTGAAGAGATGAGCCGATAGAAGTGTCGTGGGCGTGTCTGTGTCATTTTCCCTTTGGATGAAAAAAAAACATATCCAAATATTATTATTTCTCATCTCTTTCTCTATTACTCTATATACGAGTTCTCAAACAGGTAATCAATTCCATTAGCTTGTCGAAAGGACTTATGTAAATTGGAAACATCAGTTTGCTTTCAAATCGATATACATTAAGTATACCCAGTGGCGTGCACAGAGTTTAATCAGGGTAGGCAGTATGAAAGCCGAAATAATTCATATGAAAAAAAACTTACCCCAAACAAATCACTTGGTGCAAGTTTTCGCTAAGAATGGCTAAGCTGCTAGTTATAGCCGATGTTGGTTGGGAATGCCTAGGCCAAATAAAATATCCAAATAAAGGCTCATTTATGCATATCACAAGCCAATTACTAGATATATAATTTTTCTTAAATAAACAGACAGTATTATGAAAAAAAACGAACTTCGCCAACGTTATTAGGTAATTTATACCAATTAATAGATTCACCAACAGATGGCACTGATTGCTATATTTGCTGGCAGTGGCGGTATGTTTGTACCTAAAGGCACGGACTTTTTCGTTACTAACACAAACGAATTGTGTACAACATTTGGCATTGTTAGTTACTGCCTTTGACACCGTATCGCAGTGCGATCGCAGCGCTGCTATTCGTGTTGGTGCTTCCGCGCGTATTTTAAAAGTGTAGTTTTATTTCTTGCTATAATTTTATATACTTCAATATTATTAATATTTTTTTATTTATGTGAGTAAGGTAGGGCAATCAGTGCTTATGTACCTATATGGAATGCACACCTCTGTGTATGCCACAGTTCTGGGGATTTTCTATTCAGTGTACTGTACTTATTCGACAAGGTTCAAATGATACCCTGAGAATAATCAACAAAGGGTGGTTTTCAATCTCCTGAAATAATTTTCAGAGAATATTATATATTATCCCAGCATAGCCACTGCCGAAATGAGCGGAAAACTGGCTGTGTGAAGCGGTAAAACTCGAACTCTGAACTCTGAACATAGGGGCGTAGTAAACTAGCGGGGCCCCGAAATAATTATTTTAGTCGGGCCCCGCCTCAAGCCAATAAAATGTTGTTTTATTTTATTACTAGTTAATAATATAATACATCCGAATTCATCCACCTCTTGTGAAAAGGGTTGGATATTTTCCACAACTTTCACAAAAATTAATATTGTTGGTCCATTCGATGTGCAAGGGCGGGCCTCTCAACGTCTTTCGGCGACTGCCCGGGAGGCCGATTGCCGTTCTTTTTAATAAAAGGATAGGACTTATCCTTACTTAACACATTTTGCTTAACTGCGGTTCCGAATCCATGTCAATGACAATACATTTTAAAGGAATTGGTGATTTAATTATCACAGTATTCTTAAAGATTATAGGTGCATCACGCATTATTGGTGGGCGAAGCGGTTCGGTTTAGTGAGCCGGATCACTAAACCAGCTTTTTGTAGTATACGGGTTCGGTGATCCGGCTCGTTTGAACGACGGTTGGCGTCCCCCCGCGCCATGCCCTCTCCCTCGCACCCTTGGCTCTCATGAAGACGTCCTTAAGACGCTCTTACACGATACTTTTTTCGTCCAGTTTTCATGTACATTGTCTTTACAGAGAGCTGATTTAGTGATCCGGCTCACTAAACCGAGCCGCTTCGCCCACCACTATCACGCATACTTAACACGTGTAGTTTATTATAATTTTTAGAATTCAAATCACTTTTATCTGACATTTCAGGCTTTTGGCTTTGGTACTTAACATTCGTCGCAATTTCGTTAATTCTGTTAATTTAATAGCATTATTGTGCGACAAATAACTCACTAATAATGTTTAAAGTCAATACTTACGATTATATTCAAGTTTTCTTTAGTTAAGACTACGCAAATACTCGTATCGATATCTTTAAAGAATATCTTTCGCTGAATGGCAGCCGTCATCCGAGAGAACCGGAACCGCAGTTAAGGCGACGCAATGGGAAGTAATGCAAAATCGTGTGTTTTTGGTTTGAAAATTTGATGGCCCAGAAATATCATAGATGATTTAATTAAATACTGTAAGTAGAACACACCTTGGTCTTTTGTTTAACCGGGCATTTTTTGGTAAGCCTTTTTGTAGGCCTAGAAAAAAAATAAAGTATCAAACATTTTAATAAATATGCCTGTCCCTGAGCATTACAAAATAAAATAAAACACGCGTTTTTTTGCATAATTCGAAACATGCGACCGGTGGTTAAGCGGGAATTTCAACCTTTTCGCAACCTGCATAGGGAGTGCGCGATTTCTTTAAAATTTTAGGAAGTTGAGCAAAAACTATTTAAGCCTAAGGATAAGGACAATGTCTTATCCTTAAAAATAACCGGAATCTGTCCCCACGCCATCCGAGCGGTCATCGCGCTAATGAATACAAATATGTTTAGGACCAAATGCTTAAAATAAATTGGAAAGATACTAATACTAACATTGGACTTTATATCTTGACCAGTCAAAATATAAAATTATATGATTCAATATTATAACTTGTGACTATGACTGGGATTTGAACTCAGTCGTCAAGTTCCGTAGGCCAGACACCTTCCCACTCAGCCACCGTAGTTAGTCATCAGAAGTAGTTATCTCAGGCTCAATAATATCATTTGAGGGCATTTTTTTTTACACGACATCATATTTGCATCGTTAGTCAGAGCGATAAAATACAATAATGACCTATTTTAAACAGGCTAGTGAAAACGCGTAAATATTTTGGGGCATCTTTATCTATCGCGTATTTATAACGTATTAGTCACGGAGTAAAAGGAAAGAAAAAATACAAAAAAACAGGTTATCTGAGCATGACTCAACTCACAGCTTTGCTGGGTGAGAGATTTTAATATGCCCAAACGAAGGCATGCTTTTTTACATAGGTGTTACTTTATTGTGGCGTTTTTATAAATAATTAAATTCTTTCAAATTTAGGCACGAATTAGTTCAATTACCTGAGCCGAAAATCATTACGTAAAGTCGATTAGTAACCTATTTCAACGTAAAACTTGTATGGAAAATACAATTATTCACATTGAAAACCTGATAGCTTTGTATAATATTTATTATTGGGAAGGTAATAATAATAATAATAATTGGATGATTTGTATAACGCCGTTTTTGTGAAAAATCACCTCAAGGGCGATGTACAAATATTTCTTAACTAAGTATGTACAAACAGATACAGAAAAACATACTTACCTGACAGGTCGCTTCAGATGAACACAGTTTTATTAGAAAATTTATTTATAGAGATGATAGTTTTACATGGTTATTTGTTGCTCCTTTTCTATTGATGTTACATTTAATAGAAGAGTTGCTATTTATTGAAATACTTACAATTTTTAGGACTGGAAAGTATTGATAAAATGAATTTTAGGACTCGAAAATATCTATAAAATTACCTTAAAGAGCGTAAGAAGCTTTTAATAAATATTAACTTTCATTTTATTTGGTGTTTTACCAATATACTTTTGGAAAGCAGTTGTTACCTTCGTAACATCTACATCACCACAGGAACTGGGAATATAAAACTACCCAAAAATCACAACCCTAAAAGCGTTCAAACTAGTATTTTTTTAATACTAAGAAATATAAAATTCTTATGAACTGATGATGAGTTATAACCAGAACGCAGAGGATCAAAAATTAATCGATATAATTTCGTTTGTGATGTGGGTACGTAACTCGTAACACTCTAATACTAAAAATCAATTAAAAAATACGTAATTCTTATATAATTTCTTCAAACGATTGGTATTCACTTTGTGGCGACATTATTGATTAATTAATTAAGGCGATGCAATGGGAAGTAATGCAAAATCATGTGTTTTCTGTTTAAGAATTTGGTGGCCTAGAAATATCATAGATAATTTAATTAAATACTGCAAGTAGAACACGCCTTGGCCTTTCGTATAACCGTCCAATTTTGTGGTGTGTTTTTATAAGCCTAGAAAGAAATAAAGTATCAGACATTAAAAAAACGTTTAAAGCGCAAAATCTCCTACTCACGAACCCTTTTTCCGATATTGTCGTATTGTTCACTGTGGCAAATTATTTTTTTTAGAATATGACCGTAAAACATTTTAATATTTATGTCTGAGCTTTACAAATTAAAATAAAACACGCGTTTTGGTGACATTTTTTTGCATAAATCAAAACATGCGGCCGATGTTAAGCAGGAATTTCGACCTTATCACCACCTGCGTAAAGAGCGCGTGATTTCGTTGGAATTTTAGCAAGTAGATGACCTTGATAAAAATATATAGTACTTTGTTTACACCACTTTATAAATATACATAAAGATCAAAACGTATTCCTATATTCCTGATGATGACAGCATTGCTGTCGAAACATGTTGATGTTTATGCATATTTATAAAGTGGTGTAAACAAAGCATATTTTTTTTAATTAATTAAGGCGATATAACCAGACACAACTGAAAAACAGTCATTTTTGAAACGAATTCTAGGGGTGTCGACTCTTTTCCACAAAAAAACATAAATTGATTTTGAAAGATTGTTATTTTATTTAGCATGGTAAGTTAGAAATTTTGAAAAATTACAAATATATTTTTATGTAATAGAGTTCTTCCGTTGGTCGTTGGGCAGATTTTTACATTTTAAAACGAACGTTTGTTATAAAACACACATATTTCGTATCACCTAATGATACAGTATTATAAATCAATACATTATCTAGCTTGGCTACTTTTCGGAATGTCAATTTTACTTTAAATAAAATCGTTAATAAAAAATTCCGAGCACGCGTTTTGCCACGAAACTCCTTCAATTTGTCTATTTATTTACGCACGTACTAATCGATATATTTCAGAATTTTTTACTCACCCACTGTACTTAGATATTATTAAATAATTTGACATATTTAGAAAAAAAATAATTGAAAAGGTACAATACTTTAATAAATTTACGAACTCGCATTTGCCTATTTTATTTAGTTAGCGCGATACTTATTTACACTGGTCAAATCGCCACTAGCTGCCGAGAGCTGGCAGCGGGTAGACGTTTCTTCGCGTCGCTGTGATTAGCAATATTTTTTACGAATTATTTGGTTAAAAATTGACAGAAAAAGACGAAATGAGAAATCTTTCACCAGAAAACACAAGTCACAACATCAAAAACATTTTTGGAATTAATATTTTGTAGAAAAACATTGATTAGCGATATATTTAATAATGCATGTACCTTATATGTATAGGGTAGTCCAAACGAATCAATGGTATTCAGTCAGATTTTTTACTATGCCAAAAATATTAAACGGAAATAAACGGATATTGACATTTTTATTTTTTTGACACTTTAAGTTATTTACAGTATTGCGGGCTGTGGACGCATTTGCGCACCGATTAGTGTTTTTTTTTACTTTTTCTATAAGTGAGTTTACGTAAGCACTAACCGGCTAGCCTAGCCAAGCAATTTACTGGTGCATTTCTTCCATTTATGGATATGATTGTCTGATAATATGATTTTAAGTTTAGTTCTGAATTCTGTCGAGTCTTAGATCATTCAAATCATGCGCAGTTCATTCCTCATTATATAGTAATGAGTTTCATTATGTAGTAATGAGTTTTGCGATTTTGTTTTCTTTCGAAAGGGCAGTCTTATTTCATTTCTTCTTCTTGTAGAATGGTTGTCTGTGTTGATGTTTATTAATTTTTTACAAGAATTCAGAATTTTGATGGATTTTTATTTGCACAAATGCACACGTGCGATGCAAACCTTGAGCCCTGTATTATAGCTCGTGTGTTCTAAATAAATCATAATCACAAAAAAGAACTCCAGGACTTTTTTATTTCTCAAGTTAGTTTTCATAGTTAAAATAATTTTCCAAGTTTCAATTTTTCAAAGCCCGCAAAATGCTCTAAATCTATGTCCGGTCGGTTTTGATGAGTTTTGAGGTTAGAATATCATATGTCAAAACAAAGATGAGCTTCACCGTATATAATTGTATATTCCATTCATATCCAAAATGGCGGAATTAAATAAAGTGTAAAATATGAAGTCTTCAATTGCTTGTCATTTAATATTAATTTTTGATTTTTTTTTATTCTAAACAATAAAATTAATTGTATGTTTTTTGATTTAATGATAATATCCGCTATCAAAAAAACCTTTTTGTTTAGTTTTGCTATTTGGAAAACAACAAATAAATTGACGTAACTTGTAAGGGGGGGACGAAAATGTCTGAACCCATCCATTGAAATACTATACGAGATAAAGCAGGAATAAACTTGACGTATTCGAATGTTTTGTGGGTTTTGGGTATAGCTTTTTTTGTACCTGAACGTACGGGATAAGGCTTGTTGCGTTCGGGCGATAATATAGTAGCGATATTGCGGACGTTCGTATGGGTAGGGCTGTTAATATTGTTATTATTTTTCTTTTAAAACAATATTATAAAAAAATATTATCATATGTTTTGTTTTTTAATATAAATATTTATTATCAAATCAAAAAACTTTCTTCTTAGTTTCGCTATTTGTAAAATTAACAACAAAAAATTGTGTGTTCCTGCTTTTCCATTTTGAATGTAGGTACATAGTACTGCACATTTTGTACGAAATAAATCGCGGTAGATACATAATGCTATATATTTGGTTATTTACCTTTTCATGTTTACGCACTTCCATGCCCAAGACCCAAGTGACAACTTATTCGGTAAAAATGCTGGAACCGAAAATTCATCAATAATTTCATCGAAACCACACTGTACGATATGTTGGTTCGCGGGAGAGGAGTACACTGTAGTGTCGCCATCTCCCGCCGAGTGCGATAACCGTTTTTGATCGAAACATTGAATTCTGGCTCTCTGGTTATACGGCCTTAATACATAATTCTTATTTTAGAACATATAATTAATTTATGTCGTAGTCCTTAAAATAGTTGGTGGTGTAATGGTCAGCATAGTTGCCTTCCAAGCAGATGATTGGGGTTCAATTCGAAGCCGCGGCAATATTTAAAAAAATATATATATTAATAATAATACTTTATTTTTATTATCAATTTATTTTACATTTAGTTTTATTATATTATTAATTTTTAAAATATCCAGCTTTCAAACATTAAAACTTTCAGCTTCACAAATCCTAGAATTATAACATCCTGTGATTCTTCACAGGTCTGCGCTAGTATAATAATGTTGATAAAAGCCTGCTTTCGTGAGTGTAACATTTCTTCAGAGGACAAATTTAAAAAATGAAACTGTTTTTTTTTATATGAATACCACACAAGAGTCCCAAACTGCTCCCAACCGTCTGGAGCCAGTGAGACTATGGCATTCCCAATTGGTGAATGTTGTAAGGCTGAAGGTTTGGGGAGGGGAAGGAGAAGGGGGAGAGGAGGGTGGGGAAAAGGGGAAATACTCAGATCTGGTCACCAAACAAGACTAAAAGCCATTTCAAGTAACGCTTCAATTCTGGATGGTGGTCTTTCACCAGGGCGATACTGAGAGTATCTTCCACTCTGGAACGTGCGCAAATATACTATATATTATTTTTAAATGAATTAATTGTGAAACAACACAAACTAATTAAATAAAAATTACTTGCGCACGCCGGGATTTGAACCCGCAACCTTCGGATTCGTAGTCTAGAGCCTTACCCCTCGACCATGGAGGCCGTCATATTATGTTATAATACACAGGAATGAAATATTCCACTTCTTTTCAAATTTGTATGAAAAATTTTGGTTCTGAATTTTAACTTGAACAGAATTTATTTAAATTATACTACACCCAAAACAAAATACAGATTTCGCTGAATCCTATCTATAGCTCCATATGATGTATATCTCAACGCATTCTTTGTAGGAAAATATTGGGCTGACAAGACAATTTCTTTTGAAATACATACATATAAACTTGATTATGAATGTTCTACCTAAATGTGATTAACATAATATTTAAAACATCGTCTGAAAGGATTTATAAAATTTATACATTTTCAGTGGGTTTGTATTGCATTATATAATTATGGTATTATAATATAATGAATTCCCAGCGTTTATACCCTTACAATCAATAATATAATAAATTTCCAGCGTTTATACCCTTACAATCAACAATATAATGAATTTCCAGCATTTATACCATTATAATCAATAATATAATGAATTTCCAGCGTTTATTCCTTTACAATCAATAATATAATGAATTTCCTGCATTTAAACCCTAACAATCAATGATCTAATGAATTTCCAGCGTTTATACCCTTACAATCAATAATATAATGAATTTCCAGCGTTTCTACCCTTACAATCAATAATATAATGAATTTCCAGCGTTTCTACCCTTACAATCAATAATATAATGAATTTCCAGTGTTTATACCCTTACAATAAATAATATAATGATTTTCCAGCATTTATACCCTTACAATCAATAATATAATGAATTTCCAGTCTTTATACCCTTACAATAAATAATATAATGATTTTCCAGCGTTTATACTGTTACAATCAATAATATAATGATTTTCCAGTGTTTATACCCTTACAATCAATAATATTTCAGGTACGTACCAACAGAAAAAAATATACAAAAGACTGACTGATTCACAATAGGAGATCCATCGGATGGTAATGCCAGAGACCATTGTGTGAATTGATCAATAATATAAAAAAAGATTTTATGAAATCTTACTTGCAAACTGACTATTATAATAAATATTTAATAATGAGATGTAGACACTTCCATCTTGGTCTAACTGGTTACACAATGGCATAAGGGGTCAGGTAAAATAAATATCAACTGTGGACATTGAAAAGAATATTGAACTGTGATATACCTAACGTTGGCAGAATTTTATGAAATGTATTAATTGAGAATATGACAAAACAAAATTCTAACAAAGATTTTTTTTAAATAATTGATGAGGAATACAAGTAAATAATAGTGCCAATTTCCAACGGTAACTACCATGGAACCGAAACGTAGTTCACATTCTGAACTGAAGGGTATTATGGTTTTAATAAGATGTAAGTATGGTCTATTATGTTGATATCTAACCATTTAGTACCACATTTTATAAAACTACATAATGTTATTCAAAACCGTGTTGTGAGATGAGAATATTAGTTACATTTTATATCACGATTGTGCCATTTTATGCCGCCGTTAAACAATCAATTCTAGCAATTATTTTTATGATACGTTCAGTAAAATAAAAGTTTTGATAAAGAAATGTCGATTCAGTGTTTACATTCGAAGACGGTAACACCATTAAATATCATCATTCAAGGTAATAATTATCCAGAAAAAATAAGATTCTATGTATTATGTTACCGATTGTGAGTTTTTACTATAGGTCTATAAGAATTTACCTTCTCTGAAGAATCAGAAGTACTGGCAGAATTTAAGACTTCAAATAATAATATGATACATACAATGTTTTTTTTTAATATTCATACAGTTTTCAAAAGATGACAAATGATATCAAATATTAATTACCTATATTATAGTCACTTGAATATCTATAATATTACTCTATTGTATACAAAACTTAATCAATAATGTTTTGACAGTTATATAAATATCATGTCGGGAGATCTCTTGCGAATTAAATATCGATAGAATGACCCGTATTTATAACTTTATTTGACACTTCGGATACCTACATTGTGCACAATTCAATTTTTGGACATAATCTGCAAATGCCATACTACATTTAAAGTCGAGATGAAAAAAATAAGAAATCTAGCATAACGAAACTGCTTCACGTAAAGTCAAAAAGTTGAAAATGGAATAAAATTTTATTGAAAAACATAAAAACTTGAGAGCAATGCTGTCAAATTCAAGTAGTACATACATAATAAATATCGATGAGCACACGTTCCGCGGTTATCGGCACAAGTCGAATATTACACAAAGTTATAATGGAAAAGTTATCATTTTACTCACCTAAAACATCATTCACACATTTATTGAAGATATAAAAGTAAATATCGCCGGAAAAACACTAATTATTAGACACACTGACGACACCGAAAAGGAGAAATACTTTTAATATGAAACAGAGATACCAACAGAACAAACAAACTCGATCATAATGTTCAGTGTTTTCGTACCTGAAAAATATATTACCGATATTTTCATAAATAGACCAATAACGTCAAGAACTGTCTAAAAAATAATATTAATGGGACAAAATAATATATTTTTTGACACGAAATTTAAATGGATTTTTAACGAAGAGTATTCTTAAATAATCGAGTTCGATTCTATCCACAGTAAAAAATGGTGATTTCCGTCATCTGTGTCATGTGAAAGTCCACTGCAAAACAAAAAAAACAGTATTTATTGTAAAACATTTTACATACGGGATATGAAATGGAATAAATTATTATTGTAAGTTTACAACTCAAGTCCTTCAATAAACTAATAAAAATACTGTATATGTTAGTTTTACAGTAATATATTATATCTTAATAAGTTTCTTGAAGAACTTGAGCTTTATATCTACAGTAACAATTTATGCTACTTCATATTCCGTGTGTATACCTGCCAACAAACAATTCATTAAAATATTTAAAAGCATTACATGCTAAAAGTGTTTTCTCTAAAATATTTATGTTAGCGCCATATGTGAGCGCGTATTACGTTTCATTTAGCCGTAATGAAATTTTGGTCTCCGGTGATTTTTTTTTGTTTTTATTATTTTTTTCAAAATCCAACTAACAAAAGAAACTTTCACGTGTCAACGTCAACACTGGTCACTCAGCAAGTAACCGCCTAACCCCCCTACCCTGACACTTACCTTCAATTTCCTTTATGTTTTTAGGTGAAAAAAAACTCACCGGTGACCAAAATGCAATCTACATTAATTTTATTCCAACCACTTGTTAAAGTTTGTCAGGTACGTGCTGATACACCCTGTATAGGTATATATTTTTTACATTAACTCCACATGGGAGGCTCCGAGGGCCTATGTCATCTTCGGGGATGCTGTGAAGAGGGTCTTTTTCAGGACAGGAATGAGTGAACCTCGGTCTTGAAAAGACCCATGTTGTAGGATGGAGGAAATCCAAAAGCCGGCAATTCATTACGTTCGATTCGCATCTGCCCGCACAGCGCAGTGGAGACACGTTAAGTGGCAGGTACGGCAAAATTAGTTGTTTTCATTATCTATGAACACATTCACTCATGGTGTAATGTGAGTACTCCCTTCTATGCCATGTCTGCCACTGTACGTGTCTGCACTGCACAGTGCTGGATGTGAATAGACCTTTCTTTACACAGCCGAACTGCTGAACACAAGAACGAGTCATAGAAGTGACCTGTTCTCGTGTGACAAATGTCAACCATGAACAAATGTTGGGCATGCGTTTGATGTGTTTCCCGACTGTCCACCGGTGCTGAACAGACCAATGACGCTAGTTCCTCAGAACATCTTCTATTGAAATACCGGTAAAGGACAGCATTCCCACTTGACATCTGTGCTCCAAAAATTGCAAACCGTTTATTAAGATAGGGAAATCTATCAAACGGACCACCTATTTCTGCAGTCAAGGGTCTTTTCAGGTATTTTGGGACCCCATTCCATATGTGGCCAGCAAATTATACAATGGGGCACACTTGCGATTTGTTCAGGGTCAGCATCCGTGTACTATTAAAGTATCTGGGGGACCCGGACAGTACGCCCAGCTTCTGAGAGGCTAACTTAACTCTTGCTCCGATGGAGCCCCAGTGCCTGAGCTGGTATTTTAAGGTTATATCAAGCATATCAATGGAAGGCTTGCTGGGAAGATTACTTCTATTGTAGATGGCCATAATGTCATTCCCATCCTTTTTAGACATAATCAGACAAGATTAGGTCTTTGAAAGATTCAATTCGATGAGGTTATTCTTACCCCAAGAGGAAACCCTCTCGGGGTAACCATCTATTCTCTACTTCAAAGACCTCCGAGCCGTTTGTGTGCCCTTTGGGGGGCTTGTCATACAAAAATCCATCATGGACTGTGTTGTCATCTGCATAACAATGACAAACCATAAAAGGTCACTAACGTGTCACAAAAACAAAGTTGGAGGTACAACCGATCCCTGTGGGATGGCAGCATTTATTGAGTTTAAGGAAGAGGTGAAACCGTCTGCAACCCTCTGAATCGACCTCTCCCTCAAAAAGTCAACAATCCACGTACACAATGCGGGAAGTACGTAAGAAGGCAGTTTGTTCATTTGTTGGCAAGCCATCGGTGCCAAACTCAGTCAAAGACCTTGGAAATATTCCCCAAAACAACTTTATCATAAATAAAGGATGAATGGGTAACTTCCAACCGATAAAAATCTTCAATTTCGGAATAACTTATTGTAAAACTCATTGTCATGTATTTTTAATCATTGAAGATAAGTTTAGTTCAGTGACTGGAATTTCCTCAAGGGCGCTTAGGTAGTAGCGAGTATATACTAGTCACTGAACACTGATAACAACTTGATAAAGCGACTAGCGATTTTAGATGCCAGACGAGGCAATAATACTGCAGTGTAGTGACGACCAGGTCACGTGACCGGCCACTAAGTCATGTGACCGCCAATTGCATGTTTCCGGCGACAAGAATCAAACATATATATTCTAATCGAGTAGCCCCTAGATTTGGTAACTGCTAGTTGTGTCACTCGTAGCGAGTACTTTGTCACGTGAAGAAATTTTGTCACTATTATTCAAGTAGCAGCGGCAAAACCCAGTGTGACCAAGCCTATAAGCCCCCCATTCGCACAACGTACCTGGACCCGGCCACAGACTCATTCGCATGTGCCCATATACTACACAAGCTCTCCATCGGGGCTCACTAGTTTACGGACTACGGTGTGCGTCAGACGACTAAACCATGCCTCCTTTATCAAGAAAAGCGAAAGTTCTTACAGTCAGTGCAATTATTCTACCATATGAAAAATACTATTAATTAAAAATAATGTGTACATTATCTAGTATATTTGCGGCACGTACCAGAGTGGTAGATACTTTCAGCTTCGCCCTGGTCAAAGGCCACCGTTCAGAGTCGAAACATTGCTTGAAATGACTTTAGCCATGTTCGGTGACCAGATCTGAATAGCCAGGTATTTCCCTACCTTCCTCTTCCCAATTACCTTCCCTTCCCCACTACCTTCAGCCTCACAACATACCCCAATGGGGGCTGCCATAGTTTCACTGGTTCAAGCGGTTGGGAGCAGTCGGGGCTTTTATGCTCACATAAAAAAAAATTGTAATAAGATAAAGCCTTGGAAAAAATGTTGCTGAGGTAATTTTTCACAAACAGGCACTACACAAATATTATTATTTGTTGTAAAATTACTTCATTTTAGACGAGTCATGGATCCAAATGCAAAATGAATAAGAAGTGTGAGAATATTCATTTACCTATTTAGTTTTGAGACGACATAATAATTTATTTTATTTTATTATTTAAACGCCCAGAGGGCTTTTACATACAAATACATCATTTAAATCACATAAAAAAATATATTACATTAACCCCTTGAAGCATAGTGGTATCAAAAATTACCCACCTTTTTATCTTTTGCTGCATGGTGGGATGTAATTAATACCACTTCGAAAAATTAAAACCACTTGAAACACAGTGGTTTAAATTATGTCCCGCCCACTCCAACGCCTTAGGCTTACTATATCGGCCAATAGATGGTACATACGTACTTTTCGAAATTCTGTGCAACACAAGCATTTTCTTTTGTTTCAAATCTTGTGCCTTAAACGAAAATTAAAAGCAATATACTAGACTTGTAGCCACCTCCAGTCACATCTGACTTACCGGCATTTTCAAGGAGAATATGTGGGAATGGATCGAATAATGGGCTTGACTTGAAGTGAAATAACACAGACCTGCGCTAAATAAATCCTTTGTTATTATTATTATTGATCAAGGGAAAGGACGGTCAAACTCCCAAACCTTTTGAGGCGGTGAATTAGTTAGTACTGGGCCAACCAGTCACGTGGGGCAGCCAGAGTGCGAATCGGTATTCGTTCGACTGAACCGCGAGCCCAACCCGGACCCATACTGAGCATGTTAGTCACTTCCATAGGCGAGCAGATGGGTTGGCGAACCAGTGTGAACGACGAACGGCGGATCGGTTTGCCTGTGAATGGGATCATCCATCCATTGCTCGGTACCCCTTAAGTCTTTTTTTTTGCATACTAACAAAAAAAATTACTAGCTTCTCATAGATGTCCTCCACAAATGTTTGTATTTGATAAAATAGCGATGTTGGCCAAATCAAGGAATTTTAAGAATCCCAATGATAAGATCACACACCATTATTATAAGGGAAATAAATTACTCCACGATGCATGCTAAAAAAACAATATTAAAAAATGAGCTTATTGTATAGCTTTATACACTGGTCTGCGCAGATGGCCCATACAAGAACCATTTTTTATCACTTTCTACAATATCTAATATAGGCATAACGCTGCTGATAGCTCCGATGTAACCTCTTACCTCTTCCTCTTTTCATAAAGGAGCCATTAAAATTGACGATTGCCCAATCCAATGCCAGGGAATATATGGATGCATATTTCCTGTCAATAATGCTGCAAGAGTATGGCCAAGCCTTTTCATTACTTCATGAAATCATATTGAAAACATAAATCTTAACATCACCCTGGTGAGACCAACATTCAGAATCAAAAAATAGTTTGAAATGGATTTACTTACCAGATTTGAATACTGGTATTTCCCAAACCTACTTTTCTTCTAGACACTTCCTTCAGCCTAACATTTGAAATCCATACAGTAACTTTTTTTTGTTGGGCTATTTTGTATCTCTGAAAACTAGTTAATAATAATAATTGGATGATTTGCATAGCGCCGTTTTTGTGAAAAATCACCTCAAGGGCACTGAGGAACCCGGCAGTCTTAATAAGAAACGACGCTCTCAAACATGCTTCGACATTCTTGTATTTACGAGTCTATTTATTATGAGGTGCTGAAGCTAGAAAGGAGAATATCACAAACTTTTATTTTCCTTTAGGTGAGAAGTTGAATTATCCATCAATGGATCAACTTTATGAAATTGACACGATTAAAATGTGATACATCAGAGACAATTAGGATAAAAATAAATCATGATAAAGTAGTTTTAGATGGACTTGTTTATTTGAAAAAAATATTTTCTACAATTCCACTCTCAACAACTCAACAATACCTAACACACAATCATTCATTACGTTACAGCATCGACTCTGCTTTAGTCGCCAATCAGACCTCCAAAGCTGTACACACATTTGAGACATATTATTTATAGATAATTTACCTGATATCCTGATACTAGAATACATTTCATCCAAATCAAAGCACATATAATTTACACGGAGTAACGAGGCACTTGCCAAATTACTTCCTCCCAATGTAACAATACTCTATGAAAATGTACACAATGCAGTAGTAAGTATACATAATAATATGAGGTGGATGGATGGATTACTTACATGAAAGTATCTTGGTTGATATATTCATATACCTCACCTCAATGCCACTTTAGTGTTGTCCTATAATTACATTATGTTAAGACATTCACAGGACTTAAATAAATTATAAAATCTAGTGGAACATTTCACTGTTCTTTAGTAGGGGGCGTATCTTCGCGGAGGAGAAGGTCCCCTGAGTCCAGGTCTGGAATAAAAATAAAACAAATGATTAGATTTGCATAAAACACACAACAGCTTCACAGTAGTCACATTGTTAACAATCATAGAAGATATATAATATTATTGAAAGATTTCCTTCAGTGAAATTAGGAACTAATTACATATTAATTATTATAAACAAATTGCGGTTCTGGAATGCACAACAGCCAATCTACTAAGTAGTCAGAATATGGTATTCATCAAAGTTACAATTTATAGGCCTTCCACACGAGCAGGCTACCGATACTTAAAAAGCCATGGCATCCAGAAAACTTTTGGAAAGGACGACCGGATGGTCGAAACTTTCGACGCCACGGCTTGATCGTGTGGAAGGCCTATTAAAAATAGTTGAAGGTGTAATAAAAATAATCTCTCAATTTATAAAAAAATTATATATTTACCTTCTATCGTCAAAGGAATCACGGCTGAAGTCCTCGAACATCCTGGAAAGAAAATGAATCAATGAATAAGTATATTTATTGAGAAATTAAGAGCTTTGATGGAGAATTCTGATGGTTAATAATTGCTTACCAATTATTAACTAACATGTTTTGGATGAGAAATTCTGATCTTATTGAACATGAACACATAACCCAGTCTCTATTCAGAGCACCAGTGTAGATTGCAGACTAAAACATACCCTCTTGAGATCTGCGGTCCACGTGGTGGGCTGCGGCGACTGAACATCCCATCATAGGAGGACCTCATCCCGCCCAGCGAGCGTGACATGGGTAGCGGGGGCAGATGCAGGGGCTCACGGCGAAGTGGGGGGGACATGAACTCCCCGCCACGACCGCCTCCACGCTCTCCGCCACCGCCTCCCAGCCCGCGGCCAAGTCCAGAGTAGCGCCGCTCAAACATGTCGCGCGATGAGTCATAGCGGTCATAGTAGCTGTCGTAAGCATCCTAAAAAGTCGACATTTATTATAAAAAGAGAAAAACCTATAAAATATTATACTCCGGTAATTAGAAAGCTAATCCTACAATTTTTAGTTCGATGAGGACAAGTTACAACAAGAACAAACAAGCAAATTCCTGGGAATCAAACCCAAATTACACAAGCTGTACAAATGTAGTGAGATAAATGAATTAACAGGAACAGCAGAAACAGAAAGCAGACATGTATTGGTTTATCATCTATTCGTGACAGCGCAACGACAAAGTTCTAGTGGGACTGCCGTAGTGGGTAGCTAAAACACAGTGAAGAATAAAAGTAAAGACCATTAGATGGCAGGAGTGCTTCCCTACTCACGAGGTGACTCCTGACGAGACATTCAGTACGGACTGGTCCGCTTGAGGTTAATAGAAAACAGTCATTATTGATGTCACATGGAAATGAGATAGACAAACGGTGTTGATGGCATTATGCCTAACCAAGAGATGATACAAGTTTTCGGTGAATGGATAAATAAATAAAAAATTATTTCTACCAAGATGTAGCGCACAAAAGTCTCGTATTTGACTGCGACACAAAAATAAGTAAGGTGACTGTGTCACTATGCGACATGAAATAAGTTTTTATTTACGCGCCAAGCGAATCGTTTAGTTGCCAGAAGTAAGGTAAGGAGAGTACCCCGAAGCCGCCCATGATGCGATCGCGGAGGAAGGGCGGGGGCGGCGGTGGCGGCGGCGGGTAGGGATCTCGGCCAAAGGCGCGCTCTCGGAAGCCGTTGCGGTCGGGCCCCATCACCTTAGGGCACTCCTTGGACCAGTGGCCCCCGCGGCCACAGCGGTAGCACTGCTCGGGATCACCCATTCCCGGCTTCTGCCTCACGCGGCTGGTTGACACCTGCACCTTCATAGGCTGTCCGTCCACCATCATGCCGTTGAGCTCTTTGATAGCCTCGTTAACGTCGCCCGAAGCATCCAGATGCACGAATCCGTAGTTGCGCACGATATCGCACTCGACGACGGTGCCGAACTTCTGGAACAGTTCGCGGACCTCCGGCGCGCGGGTTTTGTCCGTCAGGTTGCCGACGAAGATTTTGGTGGTCGGAGTGGAGGGCGCCCGCCGGCTCTTGGCGGCCTCGCACTTGATCACCTGGCCGTGCACTTGCTGCCCGTTCAGGCCCTGGATAGCCTCGCGCCCGACGCTCTCATTTTCCATGTGAACGAACCCGTAATTTCTGACCACATCGCATTCCACGACGGTACCGTGTTTCTCGAAGAGCGGTCGAAGGTCATTTGCGGTCGTTTTTTCGGAAAGATTTCCGATGAAGATTTTGAATGTACCGGCACCCGGCATGTTTAGTCTGAAATATACAATCGAACACGTTCTTTGAGTTTGTCGTATAACAAGAATCGTAAGTAAAACAATTGAACGTAGCTATGACGCCATAGCGACATAACAATCGACAATCCACATAATATAATATAACAAAAAAAGATAATAAACAAAAATAAAAAGGCAACAATAAAGTTGTACTTACCTGGCGTATTCAGCTTATAACAAAACCTTATAATATACTAATTACAACTATATTTCACCAGTTATATATATTTTAGCGGCAGGCGAAAAAAAATGCGACGCCACCGAAGCCGATAGAGAAAACCGCAAAATGGCGCACATGCCAAAGCGACAGGAAACGGAAAGAAATAACATTGCCATCGTTCAGAAAATAAATATAATTCTACTCATGAAACAATGAATCTTGGGGCATTTTTGAACAGGGTACAACCAACTTTTTTCTTTTATTTAAATTTAATTATATAATCGATAAAAGCATATATCAAATAAAAATTGATCTAAATAATATATGTCATCTTTTTATCAATAACTTGCGTTCTGTATTTTACTATTATTAGGTGATTTCGACATTAGGGAACTCCAGTGAAAAATATAATGGGTTTAAAAATATATATTCGTATAGATCAGCAAATGCCGATTCTGCATATATAACTTTCACTGTATACGTAGATTTTATAAATCTTTATATAAAAGTGAATTTAAAACCGTACCATCAAAACACCATGTTCTGTTGGTACCACTGCTTCTGACGTCACACATGGAGTTTTCGGGCCCAACTTATAACTAGATAAGGTTTTTTCCGCTTTTTTATAATCTATGGCTTACAATTTCGCTGTTTGCAGTGTTCATTTTGCTCGTAAAATAATTATGTTTGTTTATTGCGACTACTTGAGGTTTTTTGCTTGAAAATTCTTAACAATTTTAACGAATTTGTCTAGTTAATAATCTATACCGCTTGCACAAAACAACAACGTCATTGGCACTTTGGTGATTATTTCTTCAGTTATTCTGGAAGTGGGGGATTTCTAATGATACCTCAAACCTATTATTTCTTACATTGCGTAATATATTTATTTTTATTTCAAGCCATTAAAGTTCAAAACTATTTAATTTATTCAACCTATTTATGTTAATATCTGTCTACTTCTGTCACCGGCAAGTTCACAGATGCGCATGCGTCAGTTTTCGCGCATGCGTAGAACACTGATGGAAGCTATTAACGCAAGCGATTCTGATTTGCCTTTCAAACATAATTTAATGCATTAAAGGACTTAAAAGACTTTATTTGAACGCTGATAAATTGTTAATTAGTTGCGGATATGAATGTATTTTTGCACTTTGGTACAATACACCTACAATAGTAACGAGACGCTGATATTCTACAATGTTTCCTTCAATTAAAAGCAGTTAAATTTGAGTATAATGTTCTCGAAGTTTTGTATGGAATCCATATAATATCGATTACCGCCTATTGAATCGCTAATCCAACTGCTCGTGTGACGTCATACCCAAAAAGCCATAGATTTCGTGCCTTTTGGTGCGCTTTAAAAAATTGAAACTTTAACAATTATTTTAACCATGAAAACGAACTTAAAACAAAAAAAAAATTGCACAAAATTAAGTTAGGGTGTCAACAATAATAAAAAAAATGGACTGGTGTTCCTTATTGCTTATTTTAAATACCTACACCATTATGAAGTTGTGTGCATGTTTTATAAATATTTGGTATTAATTATTAAAAACAAAAAAATTTAAAAAAGCAGATCTGTTCAAATCAAGTACTGCAAACAAGCATTTTCAGTGCAAATTATTTAATTTACTATGTGTGATATATCCTTTGTAATACCTATAAGCAATGACCGAATTCACAGACATACTTACTTACTTTATAAACATGTGCATTTCAAGTAATAATAATTCCCAGACTAGACAGGCCATAAAAAATTGCACAAAGGCTAGCCGCGCATATTGTTGTTCAAGCCGGAAACCATTGTAAAGTACTACATCGTAAAGTACCATAAGTACTCTTAAATACTATTTTAGAAAGTCAGCATTATTTTAAAAAAGGACAGCAATAAAACCTAAAATGAAATAAGCGTGTAATGAATGAGCGGCCCGCCAAATAATACGGATCATAGAAAGATCCCTACAGATAGACAGGCAACAGGGCTCTCTGACGAGAGGACAGTCGGCTTGAAGCTTCCGCCCAGGAAGGTACCTATTCTCGCCAAAAGGAGAGGCCGCCCAGGTCCTCTGACGACAGTTACTTCTGCAAGTAAATCTCCGCCCTTCGGAGATTTACTTGCAGAAGTCGCCCAGGCTCTGCACCGCGAGTGAGTTTTACGCTTCCGTCCCAGAAGGAAGTCTGGTCTTCGCCCTTCGGCGATCTACCTTAGAAGTCGCCAGGCTCTGCACCGCGAGTCGACCCCCCGCTTCCGCTCAGGAAGTTACTGATCTTCGCCCTTCGGAGATCAAACCCCGGAGACCGCCCAGGCCTCTGATCATCGCCGCGTTTTGTACCTACTTCCGATCCGGAGGTACTTGGATGCCTAGTGCGAACGCGAGAACTCTGCATACCCAGCCGCTCTCTGGACCCTGTGTAGCCATCAGTAAAGGAAAGTGCCTCTGAACTCTCATACGATATAATTCTCCCACCGTGTCACCCTGTGACTACTCTCATAAAGACTTTTACGTAGGATAACAACTTTCCCGTATAATTAAGCCAAGTGAATCTCTAACTTTAAGAATCAACTTTTTCGAATAATTAATATAATAATAATAAATGTTTATTCCAGTAATTAAGCCAAGTGAATCTCTAGTTTTAAGAATACAAAGTAAATAGTTAATTTTAAGTACAAAGACTTTACAAGTAGATTTAAGTACTTGCCTATCTAGTTTATTGAAATTTTGTGTCTAATTAAGATTAACGATTATCAAAATAAATGACTTGTTGTAAATACCTAAATTGCTTTTCAGTTCCTAACCTTTTTGCGTTATTCCTAGAATTATGACCCACTGCATTAATTAGCGTCTTATCATGTGCATTTATTATATAATAACACCAAATACTTTGAAATTACTACGGTAGAGTGGTATATGTATGACTATGGTATTTGACAGCACTTTGCCCTATAGGTCTTCCACCGGAACCATCCGATAATTGGGTTTTGCTTCCACACTAGTTTGCCAGACATGTAAAACATCCAACGATAATTTTACAATATTTAATTAGTCGGTTGAATTTATTTTGGTAAAAGATTAAATGTGCGAGGACTAATAAAACTGCTTTGTTTTTGCATTAATTTGGTATTAGTTTGAGGAGAATAAAACACATTATTAGTCCTTTTGTTTTTTTCTATGTTCCCTTTTTTTGGAGATTATTTTTGTTTTTAAGGTATCAGAGTTTGTAGAATAAACAGAATAAATATAAAAATAAATAATATGGATATTAAATAATTTAGATTCTTTGTACAATATTCAGTTGAAAATGTTTTATTTCTAGTTTTTGAGTAATTTGATGCATGAAGTGCACCTCCCATCGACAGAGAATATCGATGGCAGCTCCCCATCCTATTATACGGTAAATGATGGATGATTGCACCAGGGAAAAATAAATCATTTCCAATTTGATAATATTGAGAACTTCCAATATATTAATTAAATATGTTGATATTTAAGCAAATATTACATAGTGGTTTTATTAATTCAAGATTCCCAACTCGGATTTGCATCAATAAACATACCTAAAATTTGATGTAATGGGTATGTCTCCAGAATACTGTAGAGGCTTTCTAGCTGAATCCATGTCAGGATATGTCCACTTGTGCCGATTGTCACGATTAATGCACTTTACATTCAGGAGACAGAAATAGCAATCATCAAAATGGTTTTTTTGTTCTCTCCATACCATTGGCACATCAAATTTAAGGCACTTTCCCTTTTCATTGGTCCAATGTCGCAGAAGTTCAACATCTGTTTACATGCGTAACTGATCTCAGCAGAGCCGCCGAGAGGGGAGATTCAGGGGGATAAATCACGAGGCCCGAGTAATCGCAGTACCTAATATTAATAAAGCACCTTTGAGATGATTCTTTCATGAAAACGGTGGTATACAAATCATCCGATTATTATTAAGGTGTACGAGGTGTGTTCAAAAGAAAATGTGAATTTTGAATTTTCGCGGGCTGTGTACATTCGATTATCGATTTTTTTTTGTTATGTTGGTACACATATGTTTATCATGTGTTAGCATTATCAGCCATTTTGGATCAGTGGTTTGTTTTTGACAACTGGAAAGGTTAGTCACGTTTTTGGGTGTTCTTCGATTTTTTATTTAGGTTCGTTTTCTGAGGCATCTTCAGTCCGATTGAAGTGAAATTTTAGATTCGCTTTATTTTCTATGTACTCATCAGCATTTCTTCAAAAAAAAAAAAATTTTATTCTTTTTAGAAAAAAATTGTTAATAATTGTTAATCCTATGGAGGAATTTCCTAGTTTTGGTCGGAACTTGTTGGCCGTTTTCTGGGGCATCATCAGTCCGATTAAAGTGAAATTTTAGACTTGCTTTGTTTTCTATGTCCTTATCAGCATTTCTTCAAAAAATCCAAAAATCGATGTTTTTCGATTTTGTACTAAATTTGTTTTTATTAAAAAATCGAAGAAAAAACAAAACGTGACTAACCTTTCCAGTTGTCAAAAACAAACCACTGATCCAAAATGGCCGATAATGCTAACATGTGTACTAACATAATTTTAAAAAAATCGATAATCGAATGTACACAGCCCGCGAAAATTCAAAATTCACCTTTTCTTTTGAACACACCTCGTATACAATTACAAGGTTCCTTTAAACAACACACAATTACTATATTGTTGGAATGCACACCTATACTATACGTGCATTAATTGTTTTTGTGTTTAATTCGTAGAAAATCAAATTTAATGTTATTAAGTTAAGTATTTTTTGGTATTATTATTGTGACAGCTGTTTCGGTGTTCAAGGCCATTTTCAAACCGCAGTTAATCCACATTGTGGCGACTTATTTATATGATTTTATTCACTCCCACCCCATTCTAATTTCAACGGGTTTTTAAAAATAATGATTTAAATGAAAACAAAGGATAAAATATGGGATGTGCAAGGCGCATTTATGAGTGGAAGGGGGTGCATGGATCAGATTTTTTCGTTGCGTATGCTCACAGAGAAGTTTCTGGCAAAAAAACAGAAACTTTTCTGTGCTTTTGTAGATCTACAAAAAGCATATGACAGAGTTGACAGGAAAAAGTTATGGAAGGTGTTGTCTAAGTATGGTGTGAATACAAATCTTATACAGGCAATCACATCGCTGTACGAGGGAAGCGTTGCATGTGTTAGGCAAACGGTGATTTTACCGGGTGGTTTGACATCACAAAAGGTGTTAAGCAAGGCTGCATAATGTCACCGTGGTTATTCAATCTATACATGGATAATTGTATGCAAGAATTGAAAGAGGTGGGCTTGGGCGCGAAAATGAGTAGTCTGCAAGTATGTTGCCTGTTGTATGCTGATGATGTGGTGCTGATTGCTAACAGTATGGAAGATCTACAGTCCCTCGTATCTAGGATGAACGAAGCATGTATGAAGAATGAGCTAATGATGAATGTAAGTAAGTCTAAAGTCATGGAGTTTGAAAGAGAGGGTACGAAAACAGTGTGCAATATAGTTGTGAATGATGAATACTTGGAGCAGGTAGATGAGTTTGTGCATTTGGGAAGTATGTTTACGAGAGATGGAAAGACTGATAGGGATATTGAAAGAAGGGTGAATGCAGGAAACTCCATTAACGGAGGACTGAACGCGGTTGGCGCAAACAAAAAGTTGTCCAAGGAAGCGAAGCCAGCAGTCCACAATGGAGTGCTGATACCAACCTTGATGTATGGCAGTGAGGCATGGAACTGGCAGAGGAAGGATGAAAGTAGACTGAATGCTGTAGAAATGAGATCTCTGAGACGAATGTGTATAAAACCATGTATGATCGTATGAAAAATGTTGAGATTCGTAAAGAATGCAGGGATGATGTAAGCGTAGTGAGCAAGATCAAGAAAGGGACGCTTAGATGATTTGGGTACGTAGAGCGAATGAACGAAGAGAGGAGTGTAAGGAGAATATATGACGCGAATGTGAATGGAAGAAGAAGCCGGGGCGTCAGAGGAAGACATGCCACGATCAAGTGAATCGAATACTGAAGTCGGGCCATGTCAGAAGTCGGAATAACAGAAGAGAATGTATGAGACGTTGTAAGAAAGTGAATGAAGCAAGAAGTGTATGCCAAGATCGAGTTGTTTGGCGGTCCGTCCTCTCTGCCTACCCCTGCGGGGAAACGGCGTGATGGTTAGTTAGTTAGTTATGATTTATTATCGGTAAAACCGATTAGTTAGAAAATAATTAAAATTTTCTATTCTGTGAAGATTTTACATTTATAATGTGTTTCCCCATATTTAAATGATAATGTTTTCTTAATTGATTTATTTAAATGTGTTGTATTGTTTTGATAATGTAAACATACTGAGAAGCGGTGAATATATAATTTTCCTTACTTTATTAATTAATATTATATTAGGATCATTCGTTCGTTTATTAATATCTAATTGTTCAAGTAAACTTAATCTAAGACCCTTTCTTTTAGAAATTTTCAGCTTGCAGTTGAGGTCAAAAGCTAAAAATCGATAATCAGTGACAGTAGTTAATGCTGAGAGATCATTTTCCACTATGAAACGAGTCGAGAAAGTTCTGCGGTCCACTATGTCTCAGGAGGAAAGTTAGCCTCTCAGAAGCAAGGCGTACTGTACAGAGCCCGCAGATACTTTAATAGTACATAACTGCTGACCCTGTACAAATCGCAAACGTGCCTATTGCAGAATTTGGCAGCCACCTCTGGTCGGGAGCCCCAAAATATCTGAAAAACACTCTTGACTGTGCAAAAATGGGTAGTCTGTTTGATAAATTCCCTTATCTTAACACAAACGTCTGTCATTGTTCCACTGGTATTTTAATGGAAGATGTCTGAAGAAGCAGCGTCATTGATCCCTTTTCAGCACCGGTGCAGTAGGGAAACATGCCAAACGCGCACCTAATATGTCACATGAGAATGGGTCGCTTCTACGACTCGTTGTGTTCAACAGCTCGGTCGTGGAATGATCTGCCGGCCTGTTTCCTCCGTCCTACATGGATCTCTTTAAGACCCAGGTTCACTCTTTCCTATCCTCCAAGAGACTCTCCACACAGCATACCCAAAGATGACATTATTATTGGCCTCTGGGCCAGGGCCTCCAGTAAGGAGATACTGTAAAAAATAGGACAAGCTCTCCAGTAGCGATGGTCACGACTCATTTTGTTAAGAGCGGGAGTCGCGGTACCAGCGCAATATTTTCACACAACCCACTTATATTATGTTTCTCTCTTAAAAACTCATATTTTACTTCCCTAATCTTTAATAAAAATAAAAACATAATATAAACACATAAATTTGTTTTGAACTGCTTCAATTTAATATAATAACCAATCGGTTTCGGAAGTATCCATCCTTAGTCAGGAATATATCAAGACAAAACTAAGATACAAAATAATGATAGATGCACATGTATATTTAGGTGACCAAAGGGGAAACCCCCTAATTACTCCTTCCCCTTTGGTCAGCTCCCACTCCAACATCTAAATATTTATGCGTGTCCATGATTATTATATTATATTGAAGTGGTTCAAAACGAATTTATGCGTTTATATTAATAATTGAAGGTACTGACTGGAATTCTATTAACAAGCTAGCAAATACTGATATTAATATATTAAAAAATTGGTTCGATAATAATCTACTCTCCCTTAACATTGGAAAAACAAAATTTATTCCTTTCTCTATCAATAAATTTAAATCAAAAACAGAAATAAAAATTATAATACACCAAAGTAACTGCAACAGAATCAATTGTAATCAAGCATGTTCAATACTTAGTCCAACTTCCAAAATTAAATACCTTGGTGTATATAGACCAGCATTTTAAATGGAAAACACATATTTGTGAACTTGTTAAACGAATTAGAAAATGTATATATATATTTATAAGACTAAGAAATATTCTTAGACTAGAAAACCTAAAAAGAGTGTACTATGCAATTGTTCAGTCTATTTTACAATATGGAATTATTGGCTGGGGGGGAATATATGATAATATTTTAAGTCCACTTAAAATAATTCAAAGATTGATAATAAAGGTAATTTAAAAAAAACCATCATCATTTTCCACTGAAAAGCTTTTTACAATATTCAATGTACCTACAGTAGATAAAATTTATGAAAAATATGCAATTATTCAAATCTTTAAAGAAAAAACGTTAAATAAATTACAATTTAATATATCCGCAAGGTATCAACAAACAACATTAAAATCCCGCCATTCAATACTAAGCATACGCAAAACACATACCTATATCTAGGAATAACTTTTTTAACAATCTGCCATCTGATCTTAAAATTATAGAAAATATCCATGAATTTCAACATAGATTAAAAAATTACCTCAAACTACTCTAATAATTTAAAAAAAAATTTTTTTTTAATTTTTATTATTAGATTTTTTTTTGTCTTTTATTATTATCTTCTCTTCTTTTCTTCTACTTTCTTTTCATTTTCTTTAATACTATTACTAGTGATAAATTACAAAATTTACACGACAAATTCATAATTTTTATTATTAGATTTTTTTTTGTCTTTTATTATTATCTTCTCTTCTTTACTTCTACTTTCTTTTCATTTTCTTTAATACTATTACTAGTGATAAATTAAAAAATTTACACGACAAATTCATATTTTCCTGCTATTGTACAACAATATTTTAAGTTATGATTTGATTAATTAAGCGATAATCACTCACCAAACACAAGAACCTTGTTTCTTTATGGTGAGGAATAGCTATATTATATTTTTGTTACACTATATGAATCATGTCTTATTTTTATATACTCTCTGTAAAAAAAATTATTATATTAAATTAAAAAAAAAAAAAATTAAAAAAAAAAAAAAATAAATAAATAAATAAAAAAAAAATATTATCATTATGGCAAGTCACAATGTAAATGCTTTTTACGAAAAAATTTTTTTTTAACCATAATTTGTTTTTATTTTTAGTAAATAAGTGAGATTTTTATGATAAGTGTCAATAATGACCAATCCCAGGCCCGGCTCGAACTATCAGCAGCCCTGCTCCTAAATGAACACCAAAATAGGCCAAATAAACCCCTTTCAGTCAGAAATGGGTTTCCTACGTTCTATCAGAGTATACTCGTTACATATGTAACAAAACATGTCTGAATGTTTCGCAGATACCACTACGTCTGCTTGTATATGCTACATTTTTAGTTTTATTTGTCAAACATCACCAAAATTTAAAGTCAAACTAAACCATGGAACACAGATGTAGCTAAACTGCAAACAAAAAACCATGGGTAGAATGGGCGTGATTTATTGGGATTTCGCTAGCTTTCATTGGTGGCTTGTCACGCCACACTCGCTTCCCACAGCGCGCTCCTTTATGGACAACGCTAGGAAATGGTCTTTTGTTTCTGGTCCAACGATCAATAAATTCCAAGGTGAGGTATCACCGAGGGTGGGTTGAGATTACCTGTGCAATTCCCAGGTAGTAGTAATATTACGATTATTGGAAATACCTACTATCCTAGTTATAATAAATTATCCATACTTAGTAGTAGTAATTCATATTGTATATCTAATTATGTGCAAACAGATACAGTTTTATTAGAAAATTTACACTTGGGGGAGATTTTATTATTTTATCCTTCTTTTCTATTGATATTAATTTATTAGAAGATTGGTAGCAAAAGAGTTAGTATTTATTTGAAATATTTATAATTTTACTGTTCATTTTCAAGACTGGAAAATATTTATAAAATGACCTTAAAAATCTTTATCTAACTTTAACCGCGGTGTAGTACAGTGCTGTGACAATATTTTTTAACTTGATAAATTCATTATTCCTCTCGGGGAAAGACAGACAAAAATAAAACGCAGCTCTTAAGTCACATTATTTTTACTAATGTACTCTGTAATAAAATTAGATTTTTCCCAAGGACGAGCAACCACAAGAGTCCTCCCTCGGAAACAATGGACAACTTTATTGTCGATAACGATAGTTTAAAGTGTACTCAACTTTCATCGTAAAAACCAGATATCTGTAAAATTCATACTCGCCATATTCTTTTCATCTTTGTCAGGAAGTGGAATATCTAACACACAGCAGCACCATTAAATGACTAGTTTACAATTCCAACACGGGGTAATTTAAACGCTCGTAATAAATATATAGGTTGGAAAATGCTCCGTAACTCGTTTTACCTTCATTCGGGCTAAATTTGATTATGACTGATTACTAAGCTGGTAAATATATAAGAGCAGCCCAGTCATGAAAACATCAGTCCAAATTGCTGGCGGTAACTTAAAATACAAGCAATCAGACGTGATAATATTTTTATACCCACAAGTATGAGAAATCTTTTCATTTTGTAGTGATATGGAATTATTATCCATTATACAACATTTTCCCTGGTGTGACGAGGAGCTTCTATAGTTTGTTTATAAAAGGAACAAAAAATGTAGACTTCCAAATAACTGCTTAATGATAATCCACCTTAGACTTTTGATTACTGATTTGTGAGTCAAGTGTGTTGTAGATTTAGCATGAACATTTAAAACAGGTTTTGCAACTTTCAATGAAAGAAGGCGCACATATAAATTCTAATTGTGTTATTTCACCATTGTTTGTTTGGTAAATATGCATATAAGTACGTATTTATTTTGTTAATTTTTTTATTATTAAAAAAAAACCCACACCTAAGAACCTATATTATAGATAATACAATATATTAATTAAACATAAAACAGGTTTTTAGTTTGAGTTTCTTCCGTAAATAAAAAAATAATCTAACCTAATAGCCGTAAAAAAAATTGAAACTTTATCAAGCTTTAAACAAATTAAAATGCCTGATTTTGTTTCTCCGTTGACTGAAATAGTTGTTCTGCATTGTAATTAAACTAATAAGAAATGTTTTTCATTAATTTTGTGCATATTTAATGCTCGTTTTCAATGTTTTGAATCAGCCATCCAAAAATTCAAGCGCTTGTACATATTGTCGGCTTGACTTCGCACAAAGGAAATTTTATCTAGTCATTGCAGTAATAAAAATGAAATATTCGAGGATTCCAGTGACAGGCGGAGATCATAAAAAATCAATAACCAACTTGAATGGTCGGTTACTGCATCAACACTAGAACAGTTGCCCGAAACTCAACTGTCATTCAAGTATTTCAAACAAGTCTAGAAACTTCATGTATTCACAGATTTGCAAGGTGGTTTTAAACTGTTACTGGACTACAATGTATTATATTATAGCAATGTCTCATCGCAACACGGCAAAATTATTTGGCACTTTCATATTTCAAACGCATTATTTTGACAGAAAGTTAACCTACAAAAATGAAACTATTTCATAGGGCTTAAAAGATTTTATTAGAGTCACTTACAAATCACTTCTTTTCTTTCTTAGGTTTAGCACTGCCTGCCTTCATTACTTTGACAACAATCTTTTGTTCTTCAATGAGGAAAGCCCGGACGATCCTTTCCTTGACGCACTTGTGGCACAGGACTCCGCCGTAAACCCTGGTGACGGTCTTCTTCCTCCTCGACATGCGGGAGCGCTCCATGGGGCGTGCAGGGGTGATTCCTCTAAGGCGCTCCTTGCATTGACCGCATTTCGGCACCCTCTTCACCTTCTTCAGGTATTGATAAACCAATTTTCCACCAGGAGTGCGCACCCTGCAGCAGAAAAGAAACAATTAATATTTCAGAATAACAAACTTTACAAAGGGTTTCATTCGAGAAACCGGTAAACTGAAGAGAGGAAGATAGTAACATTTGACGTTTGTGAGGTAAGGAACGAGATGTGGAGAGATTATACAATAGTCTGCTAAGACAAAGAGAGAGAAATGGAACAAATACTTTAAATTAAAGTAATAAATTGGCTTACAAATATTGTTGACAGGTTATTTTTACTTACATGCGCCTCTGGTTGGATTTGGAGTTGTACGACAGTCGTCGTCTAAATGTTAGGCGTTGAACCATCTTGAGCCTAAAATATTAAATAAAAATTAATCACAGTGAAATGGGGATGAGTATTATAAACACAAATATTTTATTTAGTATTAAATTAAGACGATGGATAAAGATTTTACGGAGATATTTTTAAAGAAATCACTCGCCTGTCAGATGGCGCACGGAAAAGGAAGTAAACAAGAACGTGTAGCAGTGGTGCCACATGTAGTAAACTTTATTCCCAAATATTATATCATAGTACTAGTACCTACTTAAAACGTTTTATAAAATCGGCCTTACACAGAGGAACATTGTACAGTGTACGAAAAATGTGTAAAGATAGTACAATTAATTCCCCTTGAGAGTTTTACAGGTTTCGGGAAAAGAACCACATTTTTAATGTTTGAGGTTTCATAAAACTATTTGTTTAACTCAAACCAGGATAACGTAAATGAATTATTTTGTTCAAAGTTCAACTTTTTTCCCGGTGAAAAACATTGACATTACGTAAATCGCTTTACTTGTATATTCACATTTTCCTGGGTCGTCCTGGTTCCATCTATTTCGCTTTTACGTAATACATGTATTCCCATAGCACACGTCTCCACAGATATGCCAACTTTTTTGTTGTTGTTTAGTAAGGAAATGCATTTTCTTACTTTTAAGAAAGACACTTATGACTGCCTAACTAAGAAGATCTCGTTTTAAGAGTCATTTTTTATTAGTGTATTGTTTCACAATTTTTTTATTGTCTGAACTGGTGTAAAAATAAATGAGTATAATTTTTTGAAGTCACAGCGCATTGTTATTTTTTTTTAATATTTAAAACTTATTCTTTCCTCCCTCTACTTGAGCGTGTTTCGGACAGTCTGATATTTAAAAAATTTCATGACCGATAAGGAACAGTAGTCCATTTTTTTTTATCAACAATGGCGTTAAAACTTAAATACCAGTATATTTCTTTTTTTTCCTAAAGTTAGTTTGCATAGTTAACATAATTTTCAAAATTTAATTTTTTCAAATGCCGCCAAAACGCTCCAGATTTATGGCCGGTCGGTTTTGAGGTTAGAATGTCAAATGTCAAAACAAAGATGACCTTTACCGTACATAATTGTATATTATATTCATGGTAAACCGTAACTAAACGTAAGTAATAAAATTATATACCTTTATAGAAACTTTAACTACAAAAACTTGTACCAGTTTGACCATTAACAAAATAAGTTAAAATATTGCCAAAACTAAAAAAAATAAATACATTTAAAATACAAAACAAAATCTAAAAACATTATTTTTAAGCTAATCCAAAAACTGAATGCTCACATGAAGTCAGATGTTCCAAATACAATGGTACCAATATAACACGCTGTTTTGATTAGCTGATTTTTTATTCACTTTTAAATGACGATTTTTAAGTTCTACGTATATATTGAAAGTTACATATTCAGAATCGACGTTTGCTGATCCATATGAATATGTATTTTTAAAGTCATTATATTTTTCACTGGAGTTCCTTATTCCCTTTAGAGGCTATTTCACCATCATCTCAATAGGCGATATGTGTAGGATAAAAATATATTTGCGTTTCACATGCTCTCAATAGTGCTATGAGTCATATAAAGTTCGACATAACTCGACCCAACTTAACGAGAGCTTGATCTGATATATAGAGGCTATTTATAAGATTTTAAAGATGGCGTCAAAGGTCAAAACACTCAAAACATTCTGACAGCTGCTGGTGAAGTGAGCCGATTGTGGATATAATTGAAGATTTGGCCCTAATCGAAGAATTAGAAGATGCCGAAGCACACGACAGAGCGGCTATGCGTAGACCACGAATGTTAAGAGCTCTCATAAATTTCTTGGAGGTTTTAGATGATCTTGACTTTAGATCGCGATTTCGGCTCACGAAAAATGCTGTTAATATTATCCACGCTCAAATAAAAGACAAAATCTGTCAAAGGACCACCCGGTATGTAATAATATACGCCCTTAAAATATACCACGGAATATTTGTACTTGCTTGCATCATAGTAAACAATATGCATACCCAAGTTCACCATAATAATTGTTTTTAGAAATCATGCTGTACCAACAATCGTCAGGCTTTTATTAACCTTGCGGTACTTCGCAACTGGGTCATATCTGATGTCTGCCGGAGACTTTGTTGGTATCAGCAGGTCATCCGGCTGCCGAATCATAAAGGAGTGCTCGGAGGCTATTGGGCACCCTCGCCCAATATATATTAGGTTTCCTCAAGATCTGGCTCGCCTAAAAGAGGCATTTTATAATTTGGCTCGGTTCTCAAGAGTCATTGGGGCTATCTACTGCACGCATGTTGCTATGTCACCTAGTAAGTACCTACACTACGTCGATATCATACTATGGTACTATAGTCGTTACAATTATAGTAATGTAAAGACTATTCAAAAATAACAAGTTGACGTTATTTCACAGAAGTTTGGACGGTAAAGCGACAAGCTGTGTGTTGTCTTGTGTTTGTTGCCTGATACCATCGCCATCACACTTGTTTGTAGATTAGACAACCTCACTATGCACCCATACAACTTTACTGAAAATTTAATTACTTGACCTTGTTACAGATGGAGAAAATGTCGAAGTCTACCGCAAACAGGAAGGGTGTATTTTCATGAATATACAAGTCATCTGCGACGCGGGTTTAATTATTAGAGATATTGTTGCTTGGTGGCCTGGATCCAGGCACGATCAAACCATATTTAATAATTCCCTGATAAACGCCAGATTTGAGGCTGGCTACTTCAACAACGCAATTCTGTTGGGCGACAGTGGCTATGAAAGTAAGCCTTATATGTTCACACCTCTGGCACGAACAAACACCCCAGCAGAAAACCTATACAATGAATCTCATATTCGCGGCAGAAATGTTGTAGAAAGGTGTTTTGAGGTTCTGAAGAGTAGATTCCCCGTATAACGGAGGCGAATAACTTTATCTTGCGAACGCACAGCAGCTATTGTAGTGGCATGTGCTGTGTTGCACAATGTATCTGTAAGGATGAACGACGAGCCCTTTCAGTTAGAAAAACAACAGGAACCTGACGTGGTAGAGGAACAAATAATTGAAGATGATGATACGGCTAATGATCCAAGGAGACATCTCATCTTGGATTATTTCATCCCTCTCTTATCTAATTATGTTGCTCTTAATAATTAGAAGGGTGTACACTCTGCAATGTGCATTGCCGCTATAATTACTATGGTGTTTTCTACGCAGTGGTGTTGTAGTCTCTGCAGCGGAGAGAAGCTGCACCGCAAAGACATTCATACCTTTGTACTGCTTGTGATGGTAGAACTAGTTCCTTGTTATATGTTTTCTACTGGGGTGTGGTGCTTGTGTGGGGTGTTTACATTCAGGCAGCAGGGAAGAGGCTGACCATTACGACCTGACATTATGTTGGGGCAATGAATGTCCACCAAAAACAACACATATCTCCATTTACATTACAACTTATAATTTTATCCTGCCTCATGTATATCTAAGAATCTCTGTTTATATTGTAACTAACATATTTTGTTTTTCTCTACCTATTTAAATATAAACAATAACATGCTTTATTGTACACCTACAGATGCATATTATAGATTATAAAGTATAGGTAGTGTACTTGTTCTGTTTTCTATCGTCACAAACGTGAACCTGAATGTCTATATCTATGAATCTATTGAATTTGTATCATAACTAACTTGGTTTGTTTTTTCTCCTCCTTTTGAAATATAAATAATAACATGTGCTCTGTTGTAGACCTACTTAAATGTATATTATAGATTATAAAGTATACCATTCTTGTTCTGTTTTCTATCACCATAACTGTGAACCTGTTAATTTGCTATCATCACTTTTTCTAAGTCAATTTATTCCATAAGATGTCTCCTAACAGATTCTGCCACAACTCTGGTAAATGCTCTTGTAGTCTCCAGACTGCACTACTTCAATAGTTTATTTACTGGTCTGCCTAAAGTACATTTGAACAGACTGCAAGGAGAGTTCAACACAGCAGCTGGTCTAGTATTCGGTGCCACTAAATACTGTCACATTACTCCTCTTCTACGTGATTTCCTACACTGGCTTCGAGTAACCGAAGGAGTTCAGTTTAAAATTTGTACAGCTCCTTGATCTCCAAATACATTTTTTTTCTTTCATCTCGTGCTCCTTCAGTAATAACGTCC
Source organism: Halesus radiatus (assembly GCA_022606495.2). Classification (NCBI taxonomy): domain Eukaryota; kingdom Metazoa; phylum Arthropoda; class Insecta; order Trichoptera; family Limnephilidae; genus Halesus; species Halesus radiatus. The sequence goes on from JAHDVE020011699.1 coordinate 152,225, forward strand.
TCTGGAGACGGAGGATATCTCTTTTCTCTTCAATGAGCTTGAGAACTACCACACCTACCTGCCTTTTTTCAGACATCAGTTGGGTCGCACCAGACTTCAGCTGCCTTAGCGTCAAGCGGGGATGTCTGGGCGTACGAAGCAAGGGGACGTTCCAATCACCCCACTGCTGAAGGTCTGATGCGGTGGCCTCTGGAGCGGGTGCCTCTAGATTAGGGGGTTCCGGAGCGGGAACAGAGCTCGAAGAAGTGGAGGCTACCATATCAGTCTGTAGCCCGAGGAAGAGGAAACAAAACAGTATAATATTTTTTTATAAATTATAAGAATAACTGTGTTTTCACCACTTTTGAGATATATTAATGCCTTAATTTATTAATAATGACGCCACAAAGTGACTACAAATCTATTGAATAAAATATTTTTTCGTGTTTAAAATTTAACAAGTTTTTACTTCATTGCATTTTTATTTCATGTATAAAATAGGTTTCAGAACAATAGACACAAGAAAAATGCAAAGAAGGAACTCCGCTCAAACTCGCAGTAATTTCAACGTGGAAACTGTGCTTTTACTTACAGAAACAGAGTAGAGTCAGCAGCTCTGGAGGTGGACGGCTGGCACACCTCATCTTCCACTTGCAGGTCCACCTCTAACCACTCCTCATCCATGATCTGCACCTCGCAGATCGCATCCGGGTTATCTGGATGTAATAATAACAAGGGATTAAACATTGCCAAATTATATTTATGTGCTTTTAGAATGTTAAAAAATATATAAGGGCAAAATATGGTAATCTCACCAATGGTTGACGAATCATTATCCATAGTGGTGGTGAGCCCTTGGACACAGGCTGATCATATCCTTAATAGCTATCTCCGTGACGTCCAAGGGCTCAGCACTCCTCGGTCCGCCACCAGTCTGGTAGTGTTCCCTCCCCCAATGGTTTCACGCAGTTAATATATCATAATATATATGCCGGGTGCGGGGGAGGGGGGGGGGTACGCTCGCCATACAATTGTCACAGATATATGATAGTACCCGTGTGTGACGACCGTATGGGTTTGAATGTCGAGCGATATCGAGAGTTATGCGACGCCAACATATTATATTAATTTTGTGTAACAGGCATTACAAATTATTTTTGTGTGAACGGAATACTTTACTGTAGTAAGATATTAAAATTTTGTATTCGGGCAACATTATTATTTGTATACAAAATGGCTACCGTTTTCTCTATTGTGAAGATTAATTATATTAAAAAACTATACTAATTGCACCGGTTTTAAAGTATTATCAAAGTGTGTTTTATGGATTGACTTATCGGGGCCATCGTTTTCCTATGGGTGAGTACACTCACTTGAGAAAATCCTTTCCAACATCATTATTTCGTTTTACAATCTTGTTATGGAAATGTCATCGTATACATTTATTTTTAAATGACTATAATAATATATCTATCTACTAATTATAACACTATTATTATGACAAGGCAAAGGTTGATAATTTTTTTAGAATATTTCTATCCTATCATCATTTATTCAGTAAAATTTTGTTCAACAACATAACCTAAAACACATCATACGAACGGCAATTAATATTCTCCAGGGCGACCCATCGCTTAGCCAACGTCTGATGAGCTATTAAATTAGATAATATTTTTGAAGTGCTTAATTTTTTTCTTACGTCGTTAATTAAAAAAAATAAAATGACTGCTTGTTATGTTATTGTTTCACAGTTTGAGTTTGCTTTGAAATATGACAATCGTCGTGGTCGTGTTTGTTAATTTAAGTTATTCCTATTGTAGATATATTGTAACAAACAATTCTACAATAAAGCAAGATGAATCTCGAGTTGTTGGAATCTTTCGGGCAGAACTACCCTGAAGAGTTTGATGGGACATTGGACTCCATTTCGCTGGCAGCCACCTGCGCCTTCAACAAGCGAGGGACACTACTGGCGGTGGGCTGCAACGATGGAAGGATATTCATCTGGGACTTTCTCACTCGAGGTATCGCCAAGTCTATTTCTGCCCATGTTCATCCGGTGTGCAGTCTCAGCTGGTCCCGCAACTGCCAGAAACTCCTCTCCGCCTCCACCGACCATAATGTCTGTATTTGGGACGTTCTAACTGGAGAATGTGAACAGCATTACAGATTCCCAACGCCCATACTTAGGGTGCAATTTGACCCACGGAATGATAAAAGATTCCTAGTGTGCCCTATGAAGCATGCTGCACTCTTGTTAGACCTGGAAGGAGACTATAAGCTACTACCTCTAGATGAAGATGGCGATGTTAACATTATAGCTTCTTTCGATAGAAGAGGGGACAACGTATACACTGGAAATGCTAAGGGAAGAATCCTTATCTTAGATTCTCAATCTCTAGACATTAAGGCGAGTTTTAGGATTACAATTGGAACATCCAGCACAACAGGAATAAAAAGTATCGAGTTTGCCAGAAGAGGGGAATGCTTTTTAGTAAATACATCTGATCGTGTTATCAGAGTTTACAATGCCCGGGAAGTGTTGAAATGCGGGAAGAATGGCGAGCCGGAGCCAATCCAAAAGTTACAAGATTTAGTGAATAAGACAACTTGGAAGAAATGCTGTTTCTCCGGGGACGGAGAGTACATCTGTGCCGGGTCCGCTCGCCAGCACGCTCTTTACATATGGGAAAAGTCCATTGGAAATTTAGTTAAAATATTACACGGCACCAAGGGTGAGCTACTTCTGGACGTAGTGTGGCATCCGGTCAGGCCTATCATCACTAGTATCAGTTCGGGAGTTGTGTCTATCTGGGCTCAGAATCAGGTGGAGAACTGGTCCGCTTTTGCTCCCGACTTTAAAGAATTAGATGAGAATGTAGAATATGAGGAGAGAGAATCGGAGTTTGACGTGACAGACGAAGATAAATCCATTAATTTGGAAGGGGAAAATGAACACGATGAAGAGACAGAAGTGGATGTAACAACTTGCGAACCCGTAGCAGCCTTCTGTAGTTCAGACGAAGAAGGCGATGGAGACAGTATGCTCCTTTTCCTGCCCATAGCACCCGAGATTGAAGACCCCGAAGATGGCTGGGCCGCCACAGTAGACACTCAGGTAGCCGTTGTGGAATCTCCAGAAAAGTCACCCCCACCTAAAAAGAAGAAGGTGAAGTTCTATGATATTCCCATCAAAATAAGCTCCACGGAATCTCACCCAATGCTGACTGGAAAAGATAAACCATCAGGTGGAGGAAAGAAAAGCGCAGGCAGACCTAGAAAGTAAAATAAGTAATTCTTTATTTAACAAAGCTAGTAAATAATTTTACTGTATAAAGTATGCTTTTATATCAATTGCAATTTAAACTATGAGAATCTGTACATAAAACTCATGGAATCCCTGTACTAGATGAAATGATTCCAAAATAAAGTAAAATTTAACATTTTAAATGCTAATGCATACTTTTTATTCTTCTGCTGCTATTGTTATTTCTCATAATGTTCATACAGTAGAGCGTTGATTGCCCAAGGTAATTGAGACGGACAGTCATTTGGATAATCAAACAAGCAATTTTAAGAACATGACCCCTGAATGAGGTTATAAATTTATTATTTTAACGTTTATTGTAATATAGCGCACACTTTAGATGTAATATAGTGCAACCTTGCCAAGGATATGCAATGTTACTACTATATCCCAACTATGTAGTACATACTCGTACGCTTGTCAGCTTTAGATGTAACTATAATTCACTGTAACAAATAATAATCTGTAAAAAACCTTTGTTTCATGTTTTTTTATTTTATAAAAAAAAAAAACATGAAAAGTGTTATACACCAAGTAATTGGGTTTTCAATATAAATCTAAGTTTCAAAAATATTATATCTTTTTGATCAAAGTTCGATTCTTCTGTCTTGGCACCAAAATCCAGCAATTTCTTTAAGAGTAGAAGTTGTACATATATAGGAGAGTTTTCTTCTTGCAGCTTGTACCTGGACATGGATAATTGATATTCGTATAATCGATGCTCTACTCGTACTGTACTACGTACTTTTCTTAATTTGTTATACGGTTGAGCGTACCCAGGACTAATATTCTGGATCCTAACTTTTAAGAAAATCATTCCGTGCCTCTGAGACCATAAAGGTTATCGATCCTTCGTGGGGTGGCACGACACATGATATGGAAATTCGGAGAAATCCATTGTGCCACCTCTAATTGTGTATATAACTCATAGTTTAAGAATTAATTGTACCATTCTGAAGATAGCCGTCACAGGCTGAAACCGGTCACGATCAAAAATAAAAGTGGAATAGACTTTAAAAAAGTGTCTTTTATTTAATCTTATTCTTTCTACTCAGATTATCGTTTACAGAGAGTACATATTAATAAATTTATTTTAAATCTAATTAAATTTCAACCATTGCCTTTTCGTATAATTTTAATAATTTATTATTTGAAATGAATATGTTACCAATACTAACTATTTATATGATTACCTGTTTACATAATTATGAAGAATAGTGAGATAGATTTTTTGTTTCTAATAAAGAACGGTACAGAAACTACTCTGCAGTCTCTGCAGATTTTCCCTCTTCAAAACATAATCTCCCGAAGTTTTTAGACGTGGAAAGGTTTTCTGTCTGAATGAAAATTGCAAAATAATTTGATTACGTTTTTCCCGGGCTTCTCTAAATTTCAAATCTCCATTGCTCCAAGTGTAGGAAATTATTTAAAAAAATAGTTTTAAATTATGCATTGAGATTGAACCCTGGAGTGGAAAATAATAATATATTATGTACGTGCATAACTACATATTTTCAACAAAACAATAAGACCACATGAAAAGGGGCCCCTTTTTTACTGATGACAATATTAACATTTTTTGTAGTGTGTCGTATTTTTCGTCTCTTTCACTGACAGTAGAATATTTCTATATATAATTCGCTCCCCCCCCACTCAAAAAAAAAATTGTATTATGATGGAGCTGCTCGGAATGTAAAAAAATTCTGACGAAATATTTTTTCTTTTTATTGAAAAAAAAAACAGAAGTACAAATGTATTTTATTTACTCCTACCAGTCCTGTGGATTATTTAAGATTGCGGATTAGAAATTAAGTGAGATGATCGTAAATAGTTGATACTAGTTGCGCATTTGTTTTGGCGCCATGTGTCTCAGAAGCGAGAAGAAAGGGTCGATCTTTCAATGTTTACCCACGATTGCGCCATGGACGCAGCTGTCTCATATCCAGCGAGCCTTTCTCAGCGATCGCCATGTGGACGGCCGCACTAATGAAGGCCACACGGAAAAACGTTTACTAAATCCCACCAACTCACCAAAAGCACCATTCTATTTGCTCCTCACACTATCGACTGACATATGTGTTTAAACGTGTTTTACCTGGTGGTGATTGTCTTCATCTGGTATTTGATGCGAGCAGTGGGTTCGTATTATGGGCCATATACGGACTACGGGTATGGACTCGTGGTCAACCGCTTTTGTGGGGTCGGCGAGTTGCTTTTAGTCCCAAAACCATGCTCTCGTCAATAAATTATTCTGTTTCAGTGAGAATGCACATTCTGTTTGCCTATGGATAATTCAACGAAATCATCATATGTAAAAGAAAAACGGCACATTCGATTATCATGGAAAAACTCGAGAACCTACCTATGAAGTTGATTTTTGTACTAACGATTCACAACGTATAACTTGAACATCGATAATTCGTTAAGTAGATATTAAAAAAAAAACGACGTAGGTTGTTTTTACATTGGTAGTTCATTAGGAGAATAGTCATAGTAGGTAAGTACCTACTGATCACTAAAGTATCTACCTACCTACCCACTTACTCTAACTGAAACTAAAGAAAATGACTAGTTTGTTGAAATGAGAAGACCAGGCGTAAAATATAAAACTATGCCAAAAAGAAACCTAAGAATATATATATATATTGACAGGTACCTACATACTTAACCACCACTGTATTTATAAGCTTCTAGGCTATACTTTAGAATTCTTGTACAATATGTGTTGTGCAACTCGAATATAGAAATGTTTTTTTGGTTGAACAATCCACTAAGCCGGGAGGAGTGGCCTCGGCCCGTATCTATAAACCCATCGTACTTAAATCCTCTTATCTGATCCATCGGAACGTAAATCATCTCAAGTTCGGGGTGTTTGGGGATTACGTGATAGGATAAAAGTGTCTGGCCACAGTAGACATAAGGTAAAGGTACCATGGGAAGGTACGCGCCATCGTTAAGGGGAGAGGGAATGCACCACCTCCTCGCATGTCTTCCGAAACACTTTTGTTTTTGCGTCGACTAGACCTCGCTGTACATCAGCTAAAGTAAGGCAGAACTATAGTCGTACCGCTGAACGTTCTGGCTTAACCCCTCCTTTCTCGTGAACGATGTATGTAACAAAAAGAGTGGTTAAAAAAAGTCTTCAGCGGCATGACTATGTGTTGCAAGTGTCAATACTAAGTTGGAAGTGTTACAATCAGTGTAACGTTCCACTCTTTTACTTGTACGACTTCGAATCTGGTTGATTAGAGAAGAGGGGTCCAAGCTACCGAATTCAGATTCTTGTAGTTAGAAATCCTACTATTTAAGAAGCTCTCGGCATCGAGACACAACCTTGGTAGGTTACTTTTTTTTAAATCCCAGGTGAGGTGGCTTGGGCAGTTTCTCAGCCAGAACGAATATCGACATTTCCAGAGGGAAGACAAACCCGGTGAAAAGATACTGTACGTGGAGAGACTGGACTTGCAATGGACCTAGGCCACTAATTAAATGCGGGGGAGGGAAGCCCGAAGGGGGATTGGGAATCTTGGATAGGGAAGATATTGTTGGTCGATGGTAGGGACTAGGGACCATAAAAAGCGACGAAGAGAGTCTCCTTACGTAGGAAATACAGTATGCATTTAAAAAATGGCCAGCCAATATAACCTCATAATGTTGTATTTATTAACAATAATGTTCCTAATTGAGAGGTACCGTACTTGAGGTGAACTGTCACGAAACTGCGATATATAAATTATTTGTTTTTTTATTATTATCACAAACAGCATTCCGATCGTCTTAGGTAGCCGACATAACTCTCCTGATACAACTGATGGTGTCTGGATTGAACCTTCGACCTTTGGTCCATAGGCAATTTACCAAACCAGCCAACAAGCCAACCCGATGCTATAAATTATTATTATCTCGCCTCCACCAACACTTATTCTTATTGGTTATTATTTCTAAATCGGCCACAAAAAATCGTTTTGTAACTTGTTTTCCTTTTGGACGCAATTATAATTTATTACCCAAAGGGTTCTCGGTTCTCAGAAAGCAGGATAAAAAGCGTATTTAAATATAAAAATATCGATACTAACTTGTAAGATGGTAGAACATTACAATACGGCGGGAATGCTTGCTCAATATAGAACTCTTTGGGCCTTTTCTATCCATAACTCATATTATTATTTTGCAATCCTGTTTGAAATCATTTTCCGCAATTAGAATCAAACCTTTATTAATTACGGCTCCCCTGAAGACATGCTTTGTACTCATAGAAGATAGAATGAGTTTAAAAAAAACTATAATACTAACTAACTAACTAACCATCACGCCGTTTCCCCGCAGGGGTAGGCAGAGAGGACGGACCGCCAAACAACTCGATCTTGGCATACACCTCTTGCTTCATTCACATTCATACATCGTCTCATACATTCTCTTCTATTATTCCGATACACTTTGTTCAATATCCTTTCTGATGCACCTATAAAAAAAACTTTATTCAGATATGACACGACAACAGATTCTTATTACATTCATCTTCTCTTATTTAATTTTATTTAAAAAAATCTTAATTTAATTATTCGTAATCGGAAATTTGCAAATCTTAATAATTTGGAATTAATTTTACCTCCTTAATACATCGACCTTAATATTAATTTATTATAAAATAATAATATACTTAGTTAGGGAACTAATAGTGTGTTAATCTAATCTATAGAAATATCTCTGTCTATAGAAAACCAAAAGCAGTTCAAACATATTTCATTAGAATCCAACTCTGATTATTTCCATAGATCATAGATCGGTAATCCAAGTACAGGCAAATCATAAGAGCGCACGTTTGCATGTATTTGTGCACACAAATGTGGTTCGAATTGATTTGAAATAGTTTGGAACACCCGCCCGTAGAACTCCTACGATACAGTACACCACTACACGAGCAAGAATATCTTTTAAATGATTCTACTGTAAATAGGGTAGGTGCTACATATTCGAGAAACTCATTTCGAAATTATGGACTATTTCTAACTAACTAACTAACCATCACGCCGTTTCCCAGCGGTAGGCAGAGAGGACGGACCGCCAAACAACTCGATCTTGGCATACACTTCTTGCTTCATTCACATTCATACAACGTCTCATACATTCTCTTCTGTTATTCGGACTTCTGACATGGCCCGACTCAAGTATTTGATTCACTTGATCGTGCCATGTCTTCCTCGGACGTCCCCGGCTTCTTCTTCAATCGTAATATTTTGATTGGTGTCGGTGTCTGAACAATTCGATCTTTTCCGAGTTTCAGAATCAGATGTTTCGTATGCCACAATATAATGATAATACCCATTACTTCATGTAGTGCCCTCAGAAACGAAGGTTTCTCATCCCTCAGATGTATGGTAGTAGAAGTCTAGTTTGCCACAATCACAGGCACCTGCAGTGGATCGCTCAACAGTTTTTTCGTCGTTCCTTTTATCTGATCGTTTATCCCGACACACCTTGGGCTGGCTCTAGAGCCGTGTCCTTATTATTTTTGTTGGGGGCGGTTCAGTGCAAACCCTCTGTTTTTTTTGTATTATTTTCTTTTCATTATATTCCTCTAAAATTTGTTGATGAGTTGTTCACTTTTACTGTTTATTATTGGTATTGATTGCATTGTATATATTATTCTTAGTGAATGGAATTGCGAAATTGCCACAGAATCTGTCAAACTACCACGAAAGTTAAGCATTGTATGGGAATTGGTGGGGGTTGTTTTTTTAACAGCAAAATCGAGAAAATAAAGATAGCTGAAGATTACATTATTTCCTCATTTGAGCCGTGAGATCTATAAAATTACCAAACATCACGGGGTTTCGCCACAAGCTGAACAGAAATTCTGGAACGACAGACACACCTCTGTCCTGACACACGCCCCTTGCCTCATCCACATGTATACGATTTAAAATTTGAATCTTCTCTCACAGTTACCTGATTAAGTCTCTAATACAGGGGTATATTTAATTGGCGTGTCTACAAAAATCAATATTTGGTCATATTTTTCAACAATTCCGTTCTCCAACTTGTTTATTTTTATTTGATTTGACTTATTCTAATACGCACCTATTCATAATATTATTATTACGAGCGGAAACGTATTTAGATTAGGCGTGTATTAACAGTTCTACTAAAGTCTCTGATAATACTGATAACGATGTAGTATTTGTCGATAATAGTGTTATGGATTCCTTATCGCAGCGATTATGAGTCTTTTAAATACATCAAAGGTGCGTCCATTGTTTAATTTAATGTTTATTTTAGATTGCGACGCACTGGCAACACATTTAAACATGACTATGAAACCACGCGATTGAATGACCTTTGAATTAGTATTATTTATAACCTTAAACAACTTACCACCTTCCGAAGTACATGTGCTATAAAATATATCGTACATATGTTACAAAAAAATGCCGTAATCGTATTTTGATAATGCGTCATAATTTCGTTATTATTATAAACCGCCTATTTGTAAATTTGTCATGAATCATGATAACATTCAGTGGCGGTTTTCTCTAAATTGCGTTTGTTCAGTAAAATCCCATAAGACAAACCTTTATTATAATTTTATCATACTTTAAAGAGCGCGTTATTCAAATTCCGCGCTAAAAAACCCACCCGTTATAATACTGCCCGAGAGCGAGTTCCAGATGAATCCCACACGTGCATTAATTATTCAGCGACTATAGGACTTTCTTTCCTAAGAAATGGTTCATACAAAAAATACTGGTGGGGCTTCAGTAGCAAACTGTGCGAGCGTGTAAACCTTAGGAATTTACTAGGGGAGCGTGTGCGACTATAAAATTTTATAACACCAAATTTGTATGGAATATTGCACAGAATCAATAGTTTTTTTTCTGTGATTATCGTGTTTTAAGTTATTATTAAAGAAAGTACAGTTCTGAAAAGGTTACTTTTTTATATAAAAAAAAATTGTTTTCTTGCCTAAATTGTGATTTCGGTATTTTAAACAAATTTTTATGACCTGCCACATTATATTCATTAGCCACAGCCGTATTAATGAATCGCTGAATTGTATCTTGTTTCTACGTCACTTTTCTCAGGTGCAGTGATATGATAAAATTCCTTTAGATCTGGGGAAAAATAAATATAATATGGAAAATACCAACATACGATTAGGGAATTTTTTCTCCCCTTTTTTTAATCTCCGATTGAATTCCCAATGAGATAGGCCACGAACCGCCAATGATAATATTATAAGTAGTTTACCACTACACATCTTAGAATTTGGTGGTTTCGGACGTAACTTTTTTGTTTCAGTAATGATGACCGATAATCTGTTTTTAAAATTTAGTCAATATAAGCATAATAAGGGATGTTAGACAATATTGAAAAGAAGAAAGAACCTCAGAGTAACAATAATATTACTCTAACGAAAGACGGAGTAAACCGTCTGACGGAGGAAGGGGGAATAAAAATGACCTGTTACTTTCAAGAAACCGTTTTACTCTTAAAGGTCCCGAAATAGCCAGACAGCGAAATTATGAAAGTTAACAAAAGATGGAAACACATTGACGAATGAGGAGGAATTAAATATTTTGAGAAGATATTCGAAAGTAATTTGATGAGACGATAAGTTGTATGTATGAAATAATAAGTTGGGGATGCCCTAAGAAATTTAGGCATGATCATTGAATCAAATATCAGTATTCTACAGTGGCAGGAGTCGGGTCATGTCAAGAGTAGCTATAACAGAAGAGTATGTATGAATTAAGAAGTGCGTTCCATTCTCTGTGCTTACTACTGGGAATGGGGTGATGATTAGCTAAAATATTCTATCTAGTTACGTCGTGCCGAATGTCTACAATAGCACAATTGATGACAAACGAGTGTGTCCAGCAATTTCATAATAATTAGTCTCAGCATTTTGCCAATGCTATGGCGGGATTCCTCGCCAAAGCGTTGGCTAACCTCTCTTGTCGTCTGCTCTCGTGATCTCATTGGGTTTAATGACGTCTGTCCAGCCCGTCGCGGATCTATTCTGGTCTTCTATTCCCATCACTTTGGTCTGCGAACTGCGAAGATGGAGAAAGAATTAACTCTCGGGATGTATATTGGACCCTAGATTCATACATGTCAGGTGGAATGCGTCTGAATATATGCGCTGGCATTTAGGTACTCGTTGTTGGAAATCAATGTGTTCTTGTTTATCTGAACAGTCGAATCTTGGTGAAATACTATGGCGATAACGACATTTCGAAACTACTAGCTGACTTTAAAAAGTATCAGCAAAAGTAATGAATTAAATGATTTTTAAAATAATATTCTACAAATACCATATTTTCAAAACAATATTCTACGAATACCATATTTTCAAAACAATATTCTACAAATACCGTATTTTCAAAACAATATTCTACAAATACCATATTTTCAAAACAATATTCTACAAATACCATATTTTCAAAACAATATTCTACAAATACCATATTTTCAAAACAATATTCTACAAATACCGTATTTTCAAAACAACTAACTAACTAACTAACCATCACGCCGTTTCCCCGCAGGGGTAGGCAGAGAGGACGGACCGCCAAACAACTCGATCTTGGCATACACTTCTGGCTTCATTCACTTTCATACAACGTCTCATACATTCTCTTCTGTTATTCCGACTTCTGACATGGCCCGACTCAAGTATTTGATTCACTTGATCGTGCCACGTCTTCCTTGGACGTCCCCGGCTTCTTCTTCCATTCACATTCGCGTCATATATTCTCCTTACACTCCTTTCTAAACAATATTCTACAAATAACATATTTTCAAAACTGACTAATTCGTAGGTACCATGGTACGAGGCTTTCCTTTTCCAATAATAAGTTTTTATTATTTGACTATCGCGTTACTTTAATTCGTGGTTTTTTGGATTTCGATTTAATTTGACGCTTCTGGAGTGTTGGTGTGTAGCTAAGCTCAAGCAATAATTGCACCAAGTTTTCAGGAAGGTACTCGCGTACTTACATTATTATGGTGAGGAATAATTGCAAATAATTTGCTATGCAGATAATTTATTAGCAGTTTGATATCTATGCAAGTCTTGTAAATTACAACCCATCACCGGTACTTGCTATGGCGGGTTCTGTATTGTACATCTCACACAATCACGATGGAATTAATTTAATTATTCTTTTAATAAACAAGAACAACTTATTAAGAATTCTGATAAATGTAACTTATAAATAGTGACTTATGTAACAAATTGTCTTTACTAACGTATCAGTCAACTAAGTGATGAATAGGTTTATATACATACTCGTAATAGCTTTTAATAATCACTTATGTCGTTATGACACATAATTTGTGCCAATAAATTCTTTCAAACTACGATTTACAATATTTATACCAAAAACTTATGTTAGTTAATATTTATATGTTATATTTCCTGCTCATTTTACGATTAATGAACGTTTCATTAGTAATGGTTTATTACTGAATTAAAATAAGAATAACCACTTTTTAATGACCACGTTAAACCGCACCATTTCAAGAATTTGAATCACCCTAACAGTTTTTTAGTGGAGTATTCGGTTAACCGCGCTCACGTCCTATCGTCCGTAGTTAATCCTGTATAAGCTTTACATCATGAACCTCGTAATTTCACGCTTCTCGGTATTTGTTACCTTTACCCGTCTTGAATATTGTGGACCGTCGTACCGAGCGCCATGTACCCAACATAACACCGATCCCCGTCAAGCGTCGAAAAACTATGTAATTTATTCTTCAACCTGTTTTTTTTTTGGTTGCTGGGGAGATCTGTGGCTCCGATTTTATGGCTTTTCGTAAACAACGTACAACTGTGAATTTATAAATTAGAGGTTATTATCCAACACATGACCTGGCTCGGGGAAGGCAATCATGCCCTCGGATGCTGACACGGACACGCTGCCTTTGCTGGATAATTCTGGATACTTAGCAACGAGGCATTTCTTACAGGTTTAGTTTCTATGGCTGGTAAAGTAAAATGGGAAGTTATAATTTGTTGAGGTTTGTCCGAAGCCTTATCCTGATAGAGTAGACGGAAGAATCCATCTGGTCCTTGAAACGCCCCGGAAAAGTGGAGGATTACCTCGATGGAAACAGGCTTTTGTGTATAATAATATATATATATATATATATATATATATATATATTACATATTATGTTGAATGATATATCTATAGATTGCTCTGAAATCTTATCCTCTAAAGTCAATTGTCTAATTAAATGTCTAACGTATCTACACAGAGGTATAAAGACGATTATCCTACGACAATATTTATAGAAGTTAGGTCACCTTGTAAAGTTGGATGTCCCCTCAGTGTTGTTCAGAAGACAAATATGATTTTTGTTCAATCACAACATTTTACCTCGTAACCTTGGATGCTTACATACTCGGCGGACAACCGACGTGTGTTATTTTACAAATTAGGGAAAAAATAAAATTTGCGCAATATTTAACAATTTAGTGAAGCTAGCACAGATTTATTATTATATAATTTCATCTCTCCTGGAAAATTTAATAAATGCGTTATCCGACCTTTAACTTCTGAGGTACAGAAATAATCTACATCTATTTACTTCAAATCATCTTGAATTAGCCTTCCGCAATCAGCGGTCTTTTTAAATAAATTTACAACGTGGGATAAGGTAACTTTTCAGGAGAGTAAAATAGAATCAAAGCAACGAATTGTGAACTCATTACAAGTACAACATTATAAGTTAAACTTATGAATCCAAAAGGTTTCGCGACTGAATTGATTTAATAGGTATTTATTGGCATATCGCGTAGGCGGTTAGCTTAAATTAGACCGATATTAACACGTTTATTTTGTAAATATCATAGGAATCTAAGTACCCACTTTTAGCGTATTTATGAACAATTTGTGCACGTCTAAATATGTAGGTCGGTGACCCGTTCTAAGGCGAACGTTACATATAATATATTATTATTTACCTGTCGACGTTTTATGTAAACCGATCACGGTAGAATATCGAGTTCAAAGTGAATCCGCGAAAACCGTATGGACGAGCTTTGAGTTTTAATTTTCCAGAAACATTGAACCAAAAATATACCGGGTTAAATGACTCTCCGCTTTGAAGTTATTTTGGATTCGTGTTGTTTATTCGTAATGACGACTGGAGACTGGATCCCAATCTCAAAAACTCGAGACTTGAATGCAGAGCACATTCATAATGAGTTAATGAGCCAAGTGTTGACCGTTGTGGGCGATATCGAAACATTAGATCGAGTTTCCAGATCAATTGATAAAAACATAAATAGTCACGGACACTGCAGTCAGCTCGCGGGTCACAATAATATTATGTTTGGTTGACACTAACGAAGGCTGTGGGACACTGTGGGTTGGTTCTCCTCCCCCGACGAGGTGCAAGTCTCTATAAATCTCTGGAATCAAAGAGCGCCGAAGTGGCTTTTTTCTTCTCTCGTGTAGCGACTGACGCATTCCGCTCTTCGACAGGTTTAGGGCCGTTTAGTTTCCAGTCCGCGACGAATGTCCGCAATTCGATACTTTTATTCCTCGGCCTTTTTCAATCCATTTTTCCACGCCGGCATTTTGGTCGAGGCAGGCTAGAGACTTCACGCGTATTCCTTTCCAGACGAAATGCATCAGGGCTGCTTTTATCTTGTATTTATTATTTTTGAGTAAATGTGGAAAGAATGAAATTCGCTTTGTTAGACTGATTTATACGAATAATGTATTTTATAAAGGACAATTTTCATGTTTTTTTTAACAATAACGGAACTATAACGTATTGAATTTTAATATATAGGTATTCAACGCATTTATTTATTTTAACCTATAATTTGACGTTATTGCTTTTAGACGATTTTACCCAAGTTTTATGTATTTTAGATATTTTCTAGTTTTGTAACCATCACTCAAACATACACACTTTGTAGTCTGCTAACGCAAGCAATTACTACAAATGATTGATATATTTGACGGTCTCCGTGGTTGAGTGGTTACGATCCTTAGCTACGAATTCAGAGGTTGGGGGTTCAAATTGCGCGCGCAAGTAATTTTTATTTGATTAAATGGTGTTATTTCTCAATGTATTAATTAAAAATAATATTTAATATATTTGCGGCACGTTCCAGAGTAGTAGATACTGTCAGTATCGCCCTGGTGAAAGACCACAATTCCGAATGGAAACGTTGCTTTAAATGGCTTTAGCCGTGTTTGGTGACCAGATCTGAAAAGCCAGGTACTTCCCCGCCTTCCTTCTTCTCATCTCCCTTTTCAGCCTCACAAATACCATAATCCATGATGCCATAATCTCACTGGCTCCAGACGGTTGTGAGCAGTTAGGACTCTTGTGTGGTATTACATAAAAAAAAAGTCTAAGGTTTCCAGTGAAAAAAAGTTATGTTCTATATGAAACACATACTCTAACTCTAGGTAAAACACATACTCTAACTCTAGGTAAAACACATACTGGAACTCTAGGTAAAACACATACTGGAATTCTAGGTAAAACACATACTGCAACTCTAGGTAAAACACATACTAGAACTCTAGGTAAAACACATATTGGAACACTAGGTAAAGCACATACTGGAACTCTAAGTAAAACATTCAAAAAGACCTTCACTGGTTTAAAAACTGGGCCGTATTTTAGTGATCTCATTATACATATATTTCAGTTAGTTTCATAGAATTTAAAGAATACAGTTCAAGTATTTTATTCACAGGAAACGTTAGACGTTTTTTTAACTACCCGTAAAGAATTTACAGATAAATCATTACTAGTATTGCTTGTTTTACAAATTTAGATAGTGGGGTTTTGAGTGCCATTTTGAGTGCCTGTAAAGACTGCACACAAAAAGCTCTGAATTGATTAACCATATACGAGTATATGATATGCGATACTTTCCTTGCGTTGGCAGACAATCCAAAGCACATATAATATATCCGGTCAGATGCTCAACGGTAGAGCATCTGACCGGACATCAGAAGGGTGCAGGTTCGAGTCCTGTCGGCGACATTTATCTTTGCTCGGAAAGGTTTTTTTCAATTTGGATGAGTGTTTCAGGCTAATAATTGTTGTTTATAAAAATAATTGTTACCCTTTGCGCTATGCACAAAAATCTTGTCTTAAGTTTTTAAGAACTTTAGTTTATCAATTAAGGGTCCAGTATAAGACCACGTACTCATCGCCGTTAGGTATTTTAGCCGCCAAACTCGATAGAACGGAGCACCGCAAGTCGCCGACTTTTTTGGGGGAAATGTGGATAATGTAAAACACGCCCGCGCCGTATTGGCAATTGATGAAATACAAAATAAAAGACATTTGCTGAATACATTTATTATTTATTCAGTGCATAAAAATAAATTAATAGAAGGTTGACAAACTTAAATTTGCAGTCGGACAAAAGAGGAAAAGCGAAAGTATAAAGTTTATTTTTAATTCACAAAATTTACACCGCCGACTATATATAAGTAAAGTATGTCAATCTGTTGGTATAGGATAAGGTAACTTATGAGAATATGCGGATATTAGGAAAGTAACACATTGTTTGTTTTTTAGTACCTACATAACATATTAATAATTGACAGTACCTATACACATAGTGCCTTTTATTTTTATTTTTTGTTACTATTAAGTGTTTATTTCTTCACAATTAAACAATCTAACGAAGCGACCGCTGAAATTGTGCAATTTGACGTTCAAGCCGAGTTCAGTGCATCTCATAACATCCTTATTCATTTTTTAACGAAATCGGCAGAGAACTCAAGAAATTCAAAATGGCCTCTGAAATTATACAATTTGACGTTCAATTCGAGTTCAGTACATGTCCAAACACCCTAATCCCGATTTTGAACGAAATCGGTAAAGAACTCAAGAAATTCAAAAATGCCACCAAAATTATACATTTTGTCGTTAAATTCGAGTTCAGTGTACCCCTGAACTCCATTGTACCCGATTTGATAGAAATCGTTTAAAAATTCTAGAAGTTCGAAGTGTCCCCTGAAAACATGTATTTCAATAATGTTATTATTATTACCTTAGTCGTTTTTTTTTCTTCCAGGAAACAGGTCTCTTATTTTGTATTTATACACATGTCTGCCTTTATTTTTTCCCATTTTGAATAACTAAAAAGAAAACAATTTATTAAAGACGATTTCAAATAAATTTAGTTGGAGAATAATAATGATTTAATTTCTGCTTACCCCGATCGAATAACACCGGTTTCCTCAGCGTTCCTAGTACTAATCAAATTAAATATCTCGTAGCCGCGTATAAAATAATGACAGTAAATACATACGTGCTCTCGCCTCTGGAGTCAGCTCGTGAATGACCCGCTCTCGCGAAATCTCGTCACCAGCGCGCGGCGTATTTTTTTCGTATGGAATTTTATATGGCGCCATAGAATAAAATATTTCATAAAGTTTAAGTGAATAACAGTAGAAATGTAGGTATTTTGTAGTATTTTCAATTAACTCAATCGGTTGTTAACCTTTATTAAAGTGAGATTATGGAAGGATTTTTATTAAAACTGTTTGCAATATGCGTAGTTAACATAACAGTGAAGGCACTTTTAGCGTTTTTCTTAATATTGCAGTACATATTTGATATAGAATGGAAAGCATTGCACTTTAAGAGTTGTCGCCATTCGGAACCTTAGACATTTTCCTAACCACTCGTATAGAATTTACAGATACATTATTTGTTATATTTCTAACGTTAGCAACCCGCAAAGTGACGTTTAGCGCTATCTTTGAGTCTTCGCCCTTAATACATATAAATCTGTTCAAATATGATTCGTTTCAAATTAATGTAATTTTCATAATCCGATCTCAGCTCATCTCACACAATCGTGTGTTTTCCTCTTCAGTAGTCAGCCCTGACCTATCTGCGGTCTGGCCCGTGATCAGTGATCAGCACCTCGACTAACCTCCATTTCAGAATAACGAGGGAGAATTTAGAAGGAAACACGAACCTCCATGACCGCCTTTGTGTTCTTGTTGGTGCTAACATTATTTTCTTCCTTTTTTCTCGTCGTAACTCGAAGCCGCACAAGAAAACGAGATGTCGAATTGACGTGGTTTCAATTTCAGAACAATGACATTAAAACTCCTAATATATTGTTGATCCTCCGGGACAGCAATTTTACTCGAGATTACATCTAATTTAGATCCCAAGAAAGATTATATCGAAAGATACGTAAAAATAATATTCCAACACTAATTTTTTCAAGAACCAACATACGAGTAGGTACGAGTATAATATACCTACCCCGATTTCAATTTATTGAAACTTTTTTAAAAATTTGTTTTCTCAACATTTTTAACGAATTATAATTCTTTTGATTGGAAAAGTTGAACTGTTACTTTTAATGTGTATAACCTTTTATTATTACATACATTTCTAACCTGCTAAGCTTGTTGGTAGGAGCATACACTGACTAATATAACTTTAGATAGCCTAATATCCTCAGTAGGTAAGTTTTAAGGTCATCTGGCGCATCAGTTCACACGAAAACTACAATTTTTTAATACCGAATTTTATCTTTTTTTTTTATATAAAAAGACGGCCTCCATGGTCGAGGGGTAAGGCTCTCGACTACGAATCCGAAGGTCGCGGGTTCAAATCCCGGCGTGCGCTAGTAAATTTTATTTAATTAATTTGTGTTGTTTCACAATTAATTAATTTAAAAATAATATATAGTATTTTTGCGCACGTTCCAGAGTGGAAGATACTCTCAGTATCGCCCTGGTGAAAGACCACCATTCAGAATTGAAACGTTGCTTGAAATGGCTTTTAGCCGTGTTTGGTGACCAGATCTGAATAGCCAGGTATTCCCAACCTTCCTCTTCCCCTTCTCCTTCCCCTCCCCAATACCTTCAGCCTCACAACATTCCCCAATTGAGAATGCCATAGTCTCATTGGCTCCAGACGGTTGGGAGCAGTTGGGACTCTTGTGCGGTATTCATATAAAAAAAAGACAAATATTCCCTGGTTAGGAATAACCTGACAATATTTGAAAATCTCCTACTACCATCACAGTAAGCGGAACATGTTGCTTGTGTCGTAATGGAGGATTTTGCCGGCCGAGGAATTGAACTCACGACGCCTGGGTGAGACCCAATCGCGATGCCATCTCAGCCACTGACCGGTCAAATATTTATATATTATATTCCTCGTATGTAACGAGAGATGGAAAGACTGATAGGGATATTGAAAGAAGGGTGAATGCAGGAAACTCCATTAACGGAGAAATGAACGCTGTTGGCGTAAAACAAAATTGTCCAAAAAAGCAAAACTAGCAGTCCACAATGGAGTGCTGATACCAACCCTGATATATGGCAGTGAAGCATGGAACTGGCAGAGGAAGGATGAAAGTAGACTGAATGCTGTAGAAACGAGATCTCTGAGACGAATGTGTGGTAAAACCATCTAAAATGAATGTTACTTAGTAAATCAAATCTATCAAAATCGTATTGAGTGCCTTCGAGTTCCCTTCAATTATTCATTACTCATATCTATCCACTAGTGGCGTGCCATCCGTAGGCTGGAAAGCTGCGCCTTCCCTAAGAAAAACGAACCATAGAAAAAAAAAAAGAAAATTAAAAAAAATATATTAACTTCTGACCAAAGCGTACTTTTCCATGACTTGTACGCTCATTTATTCAGTTGGCCACAACAATCAACGGAAGATGATAATAAATTGATCATTTTGTAATATGTAATACACGGTCATTTATACCCAAAATTTACTCAGCCTACCTTTACCTGTTATTATTATTAAATAAAAATATTTTTTTATTCTAATCCAGTTTTTCGTGTGAGATCATTTACGATCTCACTCACCATAAATCACGGGCGTACTGTTTGAATATTGAACGTGTTATGCGATAATATCATTCCAACCAGCCGCGCCTCGTCGAGAGGAAAGGATTTATGCAATAATGAGGTCTGGAATCGAAAACATAATAATATTTCAAATTGTCCCGGAGTTTGCGGCTATTGTATTCTGGTTCTCGCGCCAGACCTTACCTGAACATTCATATGCGCATAACTCTGCGTAGCGATGATTTTGTATGGAGATCTCTTCGGAATCCACGCCGTGCATAATGGCTTTTTATTTTCTTTCCGAGAAGTTTTTCACAAAGCTCGCGAGCTTGGTCGCGGCCACGCCGATGCCAGATTACTGTCGGGGTCGTCTCGGCCCTTCGTGCTCCCTGGCTACGGAAATATTATTATTGTGTTCGAGGAATAGAAATAACAATAACCAGCGAGAATCTTACTTTCACGCTGGATCTTTCAAACTACCCGAAGAAGTTTTATCTTCAAAGAGTTTAATGCTTTCCCCGTTGGTGAGGATGGATAGTAGTTAGTCTTATTAGCTTCAAGAGCGAAACGTCTTGATGCTGTGATTAGCCAGTTACTCAGCGTTTAAATAGATTACTGCGTTAAGTAGTTAATATCACAGAAGGCGTGGAGTGCAATCATACTTCATCATTATTGTATTTATAAATATACATTCACGAGTGTCCACCCTTACATACTACCCCTAGAGAGTACAGGCTTGGCTGTATAGCTTTTGTGGCTTTAGAAATTAGCCACTCTGGGCATTGGGTTGCGTGCTGCCACTGACGTCAGAACGAATAGACATGCCCTAAAGTACCATTTCGACGGCTGAAGGTAAAGGTCAAAAGACACCCATTTTGGCACCAGCCTATTTCACTGCCGTCCGTAAACAAGCCGAACCTTTTTACTTATTTGCTGTTTTCCTTAAATTGGTGCCACGCTTAGCTCGCCCCTCGCCCCCTATTTTGGTTTCTCCCCCTTGCGTATTAGGGCATATCAATGTAGTATTTACTCTGTGCTTGCTGCCATATTGTTCAGGTTGGCTAAGTCTCACTCAGTCTCTTAGAGGAATGGTCTGCAATTCAAAATTCTTCGATTGGTATTCACTTTGTGGCGTCATTATTAACGAATGAATTAAAAAACACTTTGTAATCACCACTTTATTAATATATACATATCAACATGTTTCAAAACCGATGCTTTCCGCATCAGGAATATACTTTATGTATTCTGTATATGTATATATTAATAAAGTGGTGATTACAAAGTATTTTTTAATTAACTTAGTACAAAGCTTGATTGTTCTACTTTTTCAATTGAAAGTATTCATTATTAACAGTTCTAATTTTACCGACCGTTTAAATGTTTATTCCCATGAGTGGGTAGGGCTGTTGGCCATTGTGTACTGATTTGCCCGAGGCCTACAACGCTGAAGACGGACCCGGTTGCTATACAGGGTCTGTCGCAAAAGTATCGAGAAAAAAATTCCTGACTGCGCTAGAAGGGGGGTAGCGGGATGCGCCGAGTGGTGGAGATGGTAGAGGGGAGTCGCAGCTACCAAACGCGCTACCAAATCAGTCCTCTCCGAGCAACGGTACAGTTAGCACAGTAATCCTCGCAAAGTGTGTTTTCTCGTCGCGTCGGAAATCAAAATACAACGTTTGCTGGAGCAGCGAGCAGCTATCAAATTCTGCGTTCGGCTGAAAAAAGCCAGTTTCGAGACCCTGGCAATGATTCGGGAAGCCTTCGGAGATGTAGCCATGTCAAAGGCAAGGGTTTACGAGTGGCACAAACAATTCCAAAACGGCCGGGAACCAATTGAAGACGATGTGCGCGTTGGACCACTGTCAACTTCCAAAACTGATGACAACGTCACGAAAGTGAGGGAAGTGTTACAGGCTGAGTGTCCTTCCTTAAACGGTTGCTCGAAAGGATTCGCCGCGTTCGAAAGGAGATCGCCAACACCTGAATTTTGCATCACGACAATGCCCCCTCACACTCAGCTCTCGTCGTCCAGGAGTTCCTCGCTAAGCATAGCGTGGCGGCACTGCCGCAACCGCCGTACAGTCCCTACTTCTTTTTGTTTTTGTACTACCGGACTTCTTTTTGTTTCCCCGCATCAAGCGAAGCCTAAAGGGACGGCATTTGGAGACGTTGGATGGGGTGAAAACCGCTTCGACGCAGTGCCTTTAGGGGGTTCCGTCTTCTGCCTTCCAGGGTGTCTTCCAAGAGTGGAAGAAATGCTACCAAAAGTGTATTGACGCCCAAGGGGCGTATTTTGAAGAATATTAATTGTTTGTACGTTTATTGGCAATAAATTGTCTGAAAAAAAAATTCTCGATACTTTTGCGATAGACCCTGTATACACAACGCTCATAGAAATCTATTTATTCATAATTTAATGTGGTTTAAAATAATGAAGTCTTCAGATATGGTTTAATATATATTGCCTATTTACTCATCTCAAACGTGACCGGTAGATCTTCAATCTATAATCCCAAGTGGTGATATTATGTTGTTTTCAAGATTGACCCATGGAACTATGATTACACTCTTTCAAGTAATCATACAATACAATAAAGTGCAACAACCCCCGAGAGTTAAGGGATATGGCCGATATGGGTATTTGTGAAGATAATTACCCCCCAACACGTAGAAATCAAAATAAAGGGGGCAAGGGGCGCGCTTAGGCGGTGGTTCACTGTCATTTGATTTGCGAAAAAATGTCTCCAGTCAACTCGTATTGCACTGTAAAGAATTAGTATTCTTCAAAAACCAAATCTGCTAATGATAAACTCATTCTTTGCAATTGTGCGGAATTTATGATAAATCTCATATATTCCCGTAGTTGTGGAAATCGATCCCAAACAGCTAAAAAGTAAAACAGTAAATAAGAAAAAGGTTCCACTTGTTTACAAAAACAGAACATTTTGTTGGAATATTTGGTTTCACCCTTTTTACAAATGTTTTAAATTTGCTTACTGCAGTCAAAATCACGCGAAAGAAACGTGGACGGGTATGTGAACGACTGCCATCTCGTATCACTAAAACTGTTAATGTATTATATAATTGAATAAGTAAAATACAGTAAAAAATGCTTATCTGTGGAATGTAATGTGATAGTTTTGATTTTTCTCTTTACCACTTCTATTTTTACGACGTTAGAACGCGCTAGAAACCATAATTACTGTTTTATTCCTTAAAATCTTCGAATGATCTCTCGCCGCCAGTCAATACACGACTGATGAGGTCATGTATTTGAGAAATGCGTTAACCCGCCTGTGTCGGACGTCTTGCATCCTTTTTGATCAATAATATTGTGTATCTAGTTTTTTGTATAGATTGATATTTTTTTTTAATTTGTAAGGGAATCGGGTCATATGGAACATAAATATTGCTTCACTGTCCGCGAACGCACCCGATTCCCGATTTCTTTGTTAATGTGTGTAACGGGCGGTCTATGACGAGCGTGTTCTCATCGACCGCTCAGAAAATGCATGACTTAAATAAAGCGTCAGAGCAGTACGGCGGTGGGAAAGAGAGGGGGGCTCGTCGGGCATCCACACAGTGCGGTATGTCCGCGCATCGCAGACTACCTCAAGTAGCCTGCGAAAACCAGTTCGAGTTAGTTAGCCTTCAATCGCCTACCTGACAAGACGCCTTCTCTATCCACTGCCCCCTCGACTTCTCATCTACTCGCCTTCTTTTCTTCTAACCTCCGCTTTACCCTGGACTTCCATCGGACTACTGCCTCGCACCGGAACCAGACCAAGCAACGTCACACGGACAAGGCCCGCAGAAATACAAATGTCGTAAATAAGGGTCTCGTCGTTAGTACCGTTCCTCCTTGTAGAGGGAACGGTAAGTCGTGCTTTCTCCCCTCCCAGCCCTCTCCACAGATTGGGATCAGCGTGCCCCTACAGTTCGTTTGTGTGCCATTACTTCTGGTACACCGCCTGATGCCAAATTTAGGTTGTCGCGTGGTTGTCTCCAGCCTTCGAAGTGGGCAAATTTGTCTATTATGGAACGTTTATTTATTCGGACATCAGTGGTGCTCGCACATATTATTGAAAAGCATTGTTAGCCGAATGAATAAAGCAAGGATACGAGTACATACTATTTATGTGCTATTGAAATTCACAATGGACTTACCGTTATTCGTATTGTAATATCGAATAAGGGTTTACTTCATGAAATTCTCAGAAATATCTTCGACCGTTTTGATATTATTCTTCCAAGATTTCGATACATCAAATGTATTGTTATCGACGCGTAGCGTTGGTTCCTAAATTTAATATCAATGTTACAATTTTTTAACGCGGCCCCTAAAAAAAGCTTTCTTTTGTATTCTACGGTTTAAAACGTGGACTCAAGTTCCCAACCTCTAATCGCATTAAAAGCTTTAATAGTATGCTATTATGAAGTTTCTTTTATACACAATTTGTATAGAAAGCTGATTGACGGCGCGTGATTTAGCCCGGGATATTATTATTTCCTTGGGACGTTGAAGAATGATACTCGACTTTGGCCTGGCTGTAGGAGTTTGGAGGTTTACACTTTAGAGTATCGGTGGATGCTTTAATCTGTATCTGCTATCTGCCAGGGTATCACTCTCGATCCTAACAATTGGCCGCTAATACTTCGGCTTGGGCTGACTGATCGACAGGTCCATTGTGCGCCCTTTACACCCGATCTCCTGAGACTTCGGACTTCGGTCTTACCTTCGCTCTTTACTCATTTCTATATACCAACAGCGCGACCGGTAATATTTTTTCTAGTAAAGGGGCGCCAGAGGTTTCGCTGTTACACTATTTTTTATGTGTCGTTATTTCAGAATCCTATTATTTGTTGTGGGTATCACTTTTATGGTTGCTGTTCGTTATTTAACTAAGATTTACATAATTCGGTCGTTCGGTACTTACGTGTTTTTATTCTGCTGCGTTCCTATGGTTTCGTAGGAAAAATTAATCTACTAACTGCCCACAACTCTAATACCTACCGAACTGCTTTTTAGTTCGATTTGTCGGTACATTATGTTGTATTATACCTTACATACATTCATAACAAAACAGATTTTTTAAGTCTAGAGCAGTAGAAACGTACTGTCGTGTATTGTGTACACAATGCTAAAACCCTGTAAATGATTTGTAGTTTTCAAACAATACGTTATAGATTTTTCCATCCATCATATTCAGATAACACATTGCTTTCCCGACTGGTGAATTCAAATACGGAACAGTCGTACCTATAGTTAGTTATTGTTTGTAATTTATAATAAAATTCAACCAATGTCTTCTGTACATACTCAAAACAGGTTCAGATACCTTCTTAGTATTTAATCATTGAAGAAGATAATATTAACACACCCCAAATGAAACCCGAATCCGGAAAAAAAAAAAAAAACGATTTCAGTCGCATCTGGGACTCGAACCCAGGACCTCTGCCTATCCGGGGCAACCGCTTAACCAACTAAGCTAATGAGACCAGTTCAATTTACGCCATCTACACCGATATCATACTTCAAATTCAAGACTTTTTTTTATTTTATATGAATACCTCACAAGAGTCCCAACTGCTCCCAACCGTCTGGAGCCAGTGAGACTATGGCATTCCCAATTGGGGAATGTTGTGAGGCTGAAGGTATTGGGGAGGGGAAGGAGAAGGGAGAGAGGAAGGTGGGGAAAAGGTTAAATACCTGGCTATTCAGATCTGGTCACCAAACACGGCTAAAAGCCATTTCAAGCAACGTTTCAATTCTGAATGGTGGTCTTTCACCAGGGCGATACTGAGAGTATCTTTCCACTCTGGAACGCGCGCAAACATACTATATATTATTTTTAAATGAATTAATTGTGAAACAACACAAATTAATTAAATAAAAATTACTTGGGCACGCCGGGATATGAACCCGCGACCTTCGGATTCGTAGTCGAGAGCCTTACCCCTCGACCATGGAGGCCGTCAATATTATCCTCCATTTTTAAAATCCCATATTATTGGCTGCTATCCTTATGATGATTGCAAAGTTCTTCCCGAACACAATTGCAATCGGAATAGAGTCTCGGATATATCTACCCGATTTTTATTTATATGAGACATCTATTGACTTTTTTTACATGTCTGGAAAGAAATATTCAGTTTTTTTATAACTTAAACTTTTTAAACCTCTGTGATTGAAAGATGGCGTAAATTGAACTTATCATAATAATAATACTTGGATGATTTGTATAGCGCCGTTTTTGTGAAAATCACCTCAAGGGCTCTGTACAAATACTACTTGCTGGGGTTTATCTTATTATGTACATATACAGAAAACATACTTACCTGGTAGGGCACTCCAGATTAAAAACGTTAAATTACAATGTTTTGGGCTGAGTATAATATGTATACGTAATTGAAACTCTACGGTGTATTAGGTAATAGTATGGAAAATTCAGAAAACATGATAATGGTATAAAAAGGATCAGTTTAATAATACGTTCATAAATGTTGATTCGCGATAATAGGTAATATTTTTCTTCAGTCGAAGATTTGTTAAATATTTTTTTCTTCCGCAGATGGCGGCACCGTCATATTTTCTCGTTAATCCTTAACTTAGCGGTAGTGTTGGAAACTAAAAAAAACTGTCAATTTATGAAAAGGTTAAAACCTCTGGCGGGGGGGGGTATAACAAAATGTCCGTAATTTCAAAATGAACATTTGTGTATTGTGCATTACTAGCAGTGCAGCCTTACTATTTCAAAGCCTTTAGTGAAAGCAGTATTCGGCTGCGCTACTTTTTGTCATGTATCCCGCAAAAAACTGGACTGAGGAAGTCAAATAAATTGGTATAATGCAAGTTGCAACTAAAAAAAATTACAATTGTCAAGTGGAAAAATGTATCAATATAGAACTATTATGACATTAAAAATATTCAGAAATTTGTCTCTATTTTTTTTCTTTTTTTTTAATGGTTCGTTTTTCTGCACAGCTTCTCCGCCTTCACGAACTGCATGCCACTATAATGATACTGCTATGATATTATGACCTACAACTGCAGAGGTTACGCGATACATCGTATATGAGATTTTTCAGTACGGTTTG